>OU426989.1:155055474-155355474 GCA_911387755.1 Chrysotoxum bicinctum
TTTTTTTTTTTTTTTGAAAAGGTGACACGCAAACGAAATATGTACATATGTATCGATATTTTTTCGCGTGAAAAATATGAAAAAAAAAGATTCAATACATATTGAGAGTAGGATTTATAGGATACGAATTTTTGCACAGCAATTTAAAAGTGAAAGAATAATGACAACTTGGTGTCTTGACAGTTCTATAACATGTCCTCTTATAAAATTGTGTTTTTCAAAACATCTGAATTTACAAAACAACGTACGACATTTTTGTTTTCTGTCCCGAGGCGCTTGTGCGGGTAGATTGTTAAAGTTATTGATTCAGATTTTTCATTACCAGATTTTTCATTTGTCCACCAGTGTCGGGATAAGATTGCGAGCCTGAACTTTATCCTAAATGTCACTCTTATTTGGGTTCCAGTTCCAGGTCACAGTGGATTAGAGAGAAGTGAACGGGCTGACGAGCGTGCTATACAGCCCTATTATAGCTATCAACTATCAACGAGATACTTGATACATATCAACAAATTGAATGAGTTGGTATTATGACTATCAACTATCAACATTTTTTTAACGACTGTGAATTTCATTAGATTTGATCATTATTGTGAGTGATTTTTTTGATAGACATGGTATTACGGATATCAATAAAATGGATACACATCAATTTTCTTATCAACCACGAATTCAAGATTAATACGTAAACATACAAATTTGTTCGGGATTTTTAAACGCGAAAAAAGTTAAAGAGAATAATAACTTCGATAGAATTGTTTTTTTAAGGGAGTTACGATGAATTTTTATAAGAACAATTTACATTTTCGCACATAGAATTTCCTTTTTCGTGGCGGACAAAAAACAAATAAATACTTCAAACGTGGAACGTCAAACAAAATAAACAAAACACATTCACAATGAACTTTTTATAAGTAGATATTCACAATCGGTCTAAAATTTCCAGTTGATACCCATAATACCAAATTATCAACTAATTGATAGAAATTATCGACTATCAAATTGATACTCATACGAGTTATAGGCTGATAGTCTGTTGAACAAAAATTGTCACTACAGCCCAAGTAACATTTTTCATCTCATAAGATTCTCCAAGAGTTCAACTAGATTAGGTAAGAGGAGCTAAAAGTAATCTTAAAGAATACTACGAGATTCTTTTAAAACTGTTAAAAGCCTTAAATGGCCTAGTTATGAGAGGCTCTTCCTACTCATAGTAGCAACAGAAGTTTCTTTATGGGATGACAGATGCACGTTTATATTAAAATGACACTTCTAAGGCTCTAATAGAGATCGGCAAAATCCTATTATGAGAAAGCGTCTCTTGCAATAAGAGGTGATAAAAAGAGAACAGAATATTTGTTAACTTAATAAAGAATGAAACAAAATACCTTTTAAGTTTGTGTGTATACATCATTTGCTATGCCAACAAACTGTTAGGCTTGATATGGTATTTATTTTGTAAGTCTATCAACTATTATATTATAATGGCGATGCATGATATTTATTATTTTGCACATATGGGAACCGAAATGTAAATGCGGTTAAAATTGTATCTACTAATTCTAACATTTTACGTCGAAAAAACACAAAGCCCCTTCAAAATAATGCATATTTAAATTATTTTATTTATAACTTTTATCGGAAATAGGGTTACCATATATTTCTTTCGTAAGCAAATAAAATCAAAATTAACTTTGAAATTTGTTTTGTTTTTATTTAGGTCATGGGTCATTTGCTTGTGAGAGTAAATAGGAAACAGGAAAGGTCAAATTTAATATAAAATATTCTAAATTACACACTGAGAGTCTTATGCTGCATTTACAAGAGTAATAAAATCTCATATTCTCTGTAATTTTCTACTATTACTCTTGTCACAAAAAATTACTACTCGTATAATGCAACATAAAGAATACATTTTTTTTGTTAATTTTGAATGAAAAGATAGTAGTAGCAATAAAATCCCAAGATGTTAATGTATTTAGTTTAAATTGAAAAAAAATTACACAATATATTTTACACTTTCTATGTAATCACAACAATGCTAAATGTAAACTTGAAAATGCCACCTAATAAATTTAAGTCAGTGCTACACCCAAGTTATTTTATCGAGATCATAATTTTTTAAGTTATGGTAACCCTCAAATGTACAAATGTTTTGCTATAAGATTTAAGTTCTTTTAGCTGGAAAAGTGTTTAACTCTTAAAATAAAAGTGTTATGACTTCCAGTTGAGTTTCATAACAAGATATTAATACTTTAGTATAGCAATGGGATATAACAGAGTTGTATGAGAGTTTTTTTCAGATTTCAAGAGCTAAGCTCTGGAGAGTATGTTAGTTGGGAGGCCTTATGGGAAAGCTTTTTCCAAAGCAGTGGCGCCTGATGCACCTATCACTACACTACGTTGGGAAAAATGTCACTTGAAAAAGAGCGCAAGGCACTGACTTTCGTTAAGGAATTGTTGTTGTAATTCTTCGCAAAAAGTTGTACACGCCAACGCGACCGTTGAATCCCACTGCTGAAAGGACGACAAGTCAATACGATCGTGCACTTGTTATATGCATCAGAACAGAGTTACCATTATCATTCTAAATTACAAGCAAGGAGCTTATTTAGTGGATTTTATTAAGGAGCTTTTGGGTTTTGAAGCTTTTGAGAACAAGTTTTATGAAGCTGAGTATGTTGAGTGTTGGGGATTTATAATGCAAACTAGGGAAACCCTGTGAGAACTTTGAAAGGCGACACACTTATGCAAGACAATGAAACCAGAGTGAGAGGCAAACGTCCTATCTTCCCTGTACTAACAATTTTTGTTGAAGAGAGTATAGTCAAGAATAATCCGTTCATTGCTCACTTGCAGAGAAAGCTTAAATTCCTCTTGGTGTTATGATGGGCAGAATAATCTAAATTTTTTCACAGAATTCAACCGTAGCAGTTTTACTAACTGTATTATATACAGAAATATGTGGAAAACCTATACTAAATTCGGAATAAATGCCCAAATATACAGACCCAGTCAACACATAGCCAAGGTAGTTGGAACATGCACTGGACACTGGCCAGAAGGGGAGAAGGGGAACATGCAGCAAAACTGAGAATTCCTTACTATACTCATATTCATAGTTTTGGGGATCAGCAGAAACAGTCATTTATTTCCTCAGTAAATGTCCTGATGTGGCCAAAATGTTAGCCCAACTATTCTGAAAGTTATTCCTCGATGACATTAACGAACTATCTTGGCCGAAGAGCAAAGGCTTGATCTCGTTTCCTAACACGACGAAGTGGCTCTGATACAAATATTGGCTTTTGTAGTGGGTACTCTTCGATCTGAAGACCGAGGAACTTAATGTAGAGGGTAGTTGCTGAATCCCTGATAATACTTCATTAAATGCGAATGTCATACGGCTCACTCTAGCGCTAATTGGGTCACCGGGGAAGACTGCTCCTGCCTTTTGATTTTACCTGTTATAAAAAGTTATATTTTTACCAATATTTCTTTGGAGTTTGGTGAACACCGGTCCGCTAGTCTGATCTTGTATTTCCACCATTTCGTTGGTATTCACTACATAAACTCCTTAACCTCTCAATCAATTTGTAATACATTTTCGGATATTGTTGTTATTAGCGGTAAGAATTCTAAACAGTGATTTGACTTTAACCCGCTTACTCAAATTAAAAAAAAAACAAATTAGAGCTCACTACGTTTCCTGTAAGTGTGTTAGCCGGAATGGATTCCGCACCAGTAATTTTCATAAGAGCAGTAAACATTTTTGCAACTGCTAACAATCGAACAAAAGACCCTCAGCATGACAGTCCAGCGTATTAACTTAGCTTTTTTTTTTTAAAAAAAATTCAATATCTTGAGAACGGTTCGAAAGCTCATCTACAATCAAAATCAGATTACTAGCTCTTCAGATAAGGCAAATCTGCTCTACGCTGCAATACAGCAACATTTCGTCTCCTGTACTTTAGAAATCATAATGTAAAACATTTAATACGACAGGTACATTTCAGTACTCGTAGAGTTGCAAGAGCCTTTCAAGACCTTGACATTCGTCCCTTAACTACCAACGGCATGAAAGCCCCGATAAATATCTCGAAGACCGAAAGCCTCTCAAGTACCGGCAATATTGCTTTCGCACCAATCGTTTCACTGCTGATCTGACGGAAAATCTTTCCGCAGAGTGGAAAAGAACGCTTGATATTTTTAAGGCATTTGATAGATCTTGGCAGATTTTGCTGCAGCCGATAGTGTGAGACTCAATTCACGAACATTAACTCGCCATCGATTCCAAAAGCTCAACGCACTAACCTGAGGAGAATTCTGCACAAAGATCTCGGAATATTTGCTTACAAGGTCCAATTGACTCAGCAATTGAAGGCTCACGACCATTCGCTTCGGCATCCCTTCGTAGTTTGAGCTTGAGAGCAGCTTGAACTGGACAACGATTTTGAGCGAAAAATAATCTGGGGCCAATGCATCTCTCAGATGGTGACAGTTTGGTTCGGATTCTGGAGTGGTGACATCATTGAACCATTTTTCTTCAAAAATAAGGCTGGGAACAACGTTTCGGTCAACGGTGGACATTACGGAGATATGGATTTGGACGACCTATAATTCAGTGCAATCTGCTATCACACCTTAAACATCTGGACGCGGATGACGTGTGTTTGCTCTCTCATAGCATCATGGATCTCCATCAAATGACAACAAGGGTGGAAGAAGAAGCCGAAACCGTCAGTCTTGGAACTTCCTCATCTACTCAAGTAGATATTTCTGGACAACCAGTAGAGACGGTAGAGAGTTTTCAATACCTTGGGAGTTGTCTCTACTGATGGCGGGACCGAACTAGATATAACCAGCCGAATCGGGAAAGCAAAGGCTGCGTTTGGAATGCTGTCCAAAATATGGAGAAACAACTTTATAAGCCTAAAGACCAACCTACGACTGTTCCGCTCCAATGTAGAATCCGTGCTTCTCTATGGATGCAGCACTTGGAAAGTAACACCCACTGTCACAAGAAAGCTGCAAACGGTCGTGAATAGATGTCTGCGAAACATTTTGCGGATTTTATGATCTAACCGTATCTTCAATGATGAACTTCATGCGAAGACAGGTCAGGAACCCATCGACACTATAATACAAAAACGTAACTGTCAGTGGATTGGACATATGCTTTGAAAAGGCCACGAGTGCATTGTGAGTCAAGCGATGCAAGGGAACCCTCTCACGCAGTGAGGCAGAGGAGTAGGCCGACCCAGAAGTACTTGGCGAAGAACGGTCGGAGGGGAATCAGCACAACTGGGGAAAAGTTGGAGAGAGCTGAGGTACATCTCCAGAAACCGTACAAGATGGCGCGTAGGAGTAGTGGAGGCCCTATGTTCCGCAAGTGGTACCACACGGACGTAACAGGTCCGAGGACCTAGGTAAGTAAGTAGTAAGTATAGTTCATAGAGGATGGCACACAGCCTATGATCACAATCGATCTTTTGTACACCAAATTCCCAAATCGAGTTATCAGCCATCTTGGCGAAATCAAATGGCCGCCTCGGAGCTGCAATTTGACTCTTTTGGACTTTTTTTTTGTGGGGAACCTTGAAGAATCGATGTTATGCCAATAATTCGGAAACGATTCAAACACTTAAGGCCAATATCATCCAAGCACTTCGTGAGAAACCATTAACAAGGTCTTGAAATATTAGAGTGACATAATGCGATACAGCGAACCCATCCGAGGCAGCCACTTGAACGACGTATTCCATAATTAATGGAAATATTAGCTCTTACTAATAAAACCATAACACATGGAAACAATTTAATTTTGTTCATTTTATTGCATTTTTAAAAAGCAACTATTAAATACTGAAAATTGGCATGCCAAAGTTTTTCTTAGATCTATAAGGTGTGTAATGTTTTGAATATTTCACACATTTAAATTAAGATAAATCTTATTGGACTTTCCTAACAACGTCACTGGAGAGTTAAAATTTTGTCTTCAAGTTAAGCCCCATAGAAACATGTTGAAATGTCAACGCGTTAATTAATTTTGTTGTTAAATTTAACTATTATAAGCAACAAAATTATTCTATTATAATTGTGAAAACACTCTGCCTTAACAAAGTTCCAATCATGGCCCGTTTATCACCGTCATTCCTCAAATTTTGTTATAACCCGAAAATTTAATTAAATCAGAGCGTGTGTTTGTTTTTGTCATTCGAAGATCAAGAACCATTAGTGCATTTTCGTTTAAAATCGTACCCCATAATAGCGCCACTTAAATCTTATAAGCATTAAAACAGTAATACCTACTTTAAATGCGAGTTTTATTGTATTCTGTTTTATATTCTCCCAAACTTCTCGTTGTTATTTTCTTGTTTTAATGAAACAAGATGATAAAATTATTTTCCTTAAATGGCAAAATAAGCTCTGGCAATCTCTTAATCCTTGACATTGCAAAAGTGCAAAAGAGAATGTATGTATGTTCATAGGTTGGTAGATCAATTTTTTGCTGAAATGTAGGGCAACTTTATGTTTGTATTAGGTTTCTTACAGGCCACGTGAAAATAGTGAATTTAATATTCTAATATTAGGTTCTAGGGGATTTCATCCTTCTGCCATTTTCAATGAGACGAGGGTTGAAATTCTTATAAATTAAATTTAAACCAAGAGCTGTCAAAAGGTAACAAATTTAAGCTTTCATTTCTGTGTGTTGCATTCGTTTTTCACAGTAGACTCGCAACAATTCAAACAAGTATATTTTTATAATTTCAACTTTTAATAAAAAGTGAAGCCCAACCCACAAAATAACCACTCGATCTTTAAGTCAGTCTTTTAAATAAGAGAACAGCCCTCAGAGGAAAATGAGATGCCTCGAAATCGTTTCCTTTTTGGACTAATCTTTTCTGTCCCACTTACCGCGACTTCACTGTAAATTCAGAACGAGAATGGATGGAATTTGAACTTACCTATCCAAGTAATAATGAATAAAAATTATTCGAATCATTTCAACAGGTTGATGTTGCCGGAAAACCAGAAGGCATTCAGCAGGAACGCAGTCACATTGGTCCTTTTGCCAAATTCTACCCCCTACCGGAGATCCATTGTACTAACATATATTTTTGAAATAAACATCTACATGATTTATTTGATATTATTCTCAAGGCATTATTCTTATTCGTTTTATGGTTTAAGGAGCTTTGTGGTCCATTATGGCAAAATTTATTGTAAGCTGCTTAACAGGTATGAGCACTTAGCCGTTTTGAGTGATTTTCTTATAACTGGTCCTTTCGGTAATTTTGGCAATCATATTATTGGAACAGGAGTCAGAACATTTTCACGTTTATTGCTTAGTAAGTGTGTGCGTAATTGAATCTAAATATTACGGACGGAGTGAAATATCGTAATCCAGAAATGAGTTTATCGTTTTATTTCTTGGCGGTGTAGTACGAGTAAATTTTATTTGTATACAACACAAGGAAAAAACAATAAATTTAATGTTCTTTTTTGTTAAGCCTATGCGAGTGAAATTTGTTTTACTTTATTTTGTATTTTCATGGTAAACAATGAATTAGGACATTTTATTGCGGGAATAATGAAACCATAATGATTGGTTTCCATTGCCCATTTTGTGGAAGCTCATATTATTGGTTGGCAAATTATATAGCTAGTATAGAAACAATAGAGAGATTAATCTGTTTGCTGCTGTAGGAAGAGTTACGTTCATAATCTGTTCAAAATTGGTACCCATTCTGTTTGTAAATTGATATTCAACTATGGATTTATGTAATAAATGACGCAGGAGTAAGTTGGCTACTGGATTCTGCACGAGTTCCTGTTCTTTTGTTTTGCTTTCGAGAGATTGATTTATTAAATTTGAAAATCACTTATAATTCCAATTTGAATAGCCTTCTTTAGAAAATCTCTAGAGTAGTATAGATGACTTTGTGTTTTGAAATTTTAATTGGTCAGAGAAGGGTATGATGTATTCTTTTGAACAGGAAGGTTAAATCCGAGTTTTTGACCATCAGCGCTTTGCAGCTTTAAAGACTAATAACAACCTATTCATGTTTGCTTGTTTACTTCAGGCAGACGGCAAAGCCATGCTTTAATGAGTTTTTGTACATATAAATCAATGTAAATTGTATGTTTCTTTGAATCAGATAATAAATCTAAAAAAATCCTATTCATGTTTGCTATTTTCCAAATGGAGATAAAGTTTTTTTGTAACCAATAGATTTTTAAAAATACGAAAGCTGAAGCTGTATTTAACTAAAATTCACGTACATATTTGGTTTTATAATCAAGAGGACTTTGTTAAGAGGAATGAATGACATTTAGATAATGCTGTTTTTTAAAAAATAAAATTTCCTTTGTAAGAAACAATTTTGTAGAAATAAAGTTTGTAAATATCATCGCATTTTTACTTGCGATATATGTACAAGGCACTAAAGGGCAAGTTCTCCAGTTGAAAAAGCTTACATTACGATGATAGAGAACACGAAAAAGTTGTTCCGGAAATTTTACCTGTCTGTCTGTATATATGTTTGTCTGTACCTCGACCTACAGCCCAAACCACTAAAGCTATTTTCTTCGAACTTGGAACTTAAGTGCCACCATTACTCACTTTAAACTGTTGGTTAGAATTCAGAAAAGAAAGCTTCACAATTTACCCTAGAGCCTAACTTCGGACGTATTGTCAAATATAGATGTTGTTTCTTTAGCAGCACTACTAGAATGTGGATACTTACCATTCCCCTATCGATTTTCCCCCCTCATTTTGATCCGCAAGCTTTCAAGATCAATGTGCTTCGACATCTCCTATGTATTAAATCCTCTCTACTTTACCTAAACATGCGCACTGTGTTACACCAGAACATTTGAAGGTTAGTCATAATCCCTTGAGTGTGTACAAAATATGAAAAAAGAATAAAAAGGACATAGTGCCATTGGTATTGGCAGTATCTGCTTCAGACCGAAATAAAAGATATCCCATGAAAATATATTGAAATAGTCCGGGAGAGTTGTCCCCTAGCTACACACAGCACCGCGAATTATACGACGCGACACAGTTGGATCAGTTTTCCCGAGATCCTGATTTTGGCCATAGTTATCATTTGAAGTAGATAAGACAGTGGTGGGCCTCGTTGGCCCTTTCCAGAATTTAACGCTCTCAGTGTAAAATTTGATATTTAGTCAATTTACCAAGCCAAAAACTAGACTGAAAATTGGCGATTATAGTGCTGTAAAACGGTCTAAGGCATTCAGTGTTGAATATGCGACTTTTTTACTTGCGATAGGTACTATAAGGCAAGTTATGCATTCGAAAAAAAATCGAACTCGAGATTTTAATCAAAGTTGACATTACGATGATAGCGAAGACTCAAAAAGTGGGGTCTCGCAATTCTGTCTGTCTGTTCGACGGCTTGGCCGATTTTCCTTAAACTTGATAGATATCGTTTTCAATTTTTCCAGCCACACATTTTTTTTTCTTTTTTTTAAGACCAAAAATAACGGTACCTGCCATACGATTTTTTTCGAAATTTTATAAATATTTTTTTTCTCAAAAACTGTTCGACAGATTCAAAAAATTAAAAATACAAAAAAAAATTTATTTCGTTAAGGCTGGATAATGGTTGAAAATTTTTTTCCGAAAAATTGTTATTGAGGGTACCCCTCATGGAACCATTTTTTTTTTTGTTTTTGATTTTCTCGAAAATGGTACAACCGATTTTGATAAATTTTTTTTGATAGAGCTCCCCGAAAACTTGAATAGAATTGTGTATTCAAATTTTCAATTTTTTTTCTTTTGATTTAAAAAAAAAATCAAATTTTTTTTTCAAAACTCAATATTTCGAAAACCAAAAGTTTCTCAATATAATCTACAAGATGTGAGAAAAAAGTAATTATTTTATCTAAAAATAAAAGTACCCACCATACAAATGTTAAAAAATGTTTAAAAATGGTTTTCAAAAATCGTATTTTTCTCGAAAATGGCGCCTAGAATTTTGATAAAAATTTTTACGATCTTTAATTTAATAAAAAAAAATTTTGAAATTAAGGTATTACAGCTTGTACCTACCATTGAACCATTTTTCCGAATTTTGAATTACTCATTATCGACATAACGGATTTTAATAAAAAAAATTATAGAGATGCTTCCAGAAAGTTTAAAAAACATTGCATTTCAAAACTTAAAAAAAAAAATATTTTTTGAATTTTTGAAAAAAAATATTTTCGATATCTCAAAAATGGGTCAATATTTTTTTTGCAAATTTAATTTTCATTCGTATAATAATTAAAACCTAAAGTTTACGTACCAAATATTTTTCTTTAAATTGTTTTAAAATTTTTTTATATAAAACCTTATTTTATTAAGAAACCGCTGAAACGACTTATAATTTTTTTTCTTGCATAAATTTTGTTTTTGTCCTTACTACTAAAAGAATGTAAAAAATTATAATAATTTTATCCTTATGAACAGTTTTCTCTAATAACATTCGTTTTTAAAATTCCTAGTCTATTACATAGGAGCAAGTTCGTGCGACCCAGTTGTGCATTTTATTTGTATTCTATTTTCTCGAAAAAGCATAACTGAATTTGATAAATTATTCGTATCTAAATGTTCCTCAAAAGTTTTGAAAATGTATTAATATTTTAATTTTTTTTTGAAAATTACATGCTCGAATCTCTTCAAATTTTGATAACATTTTTCCTGGTTACTGACAGAACCTACAATAGAACCAATTCTTTTTGGTTTGGATATTTACATTATCCGCATAGCAGATTTAAATGAAATTTGGTGAACGGAAGCTTTTTAAAAGCTTAGAACATTCCGAATAAAAACTTAAAAAGAATGTATCTTGGAATTTCAAAATATATATTTAAAATTTGTTCGATTAAAAAACCAATTAGTTTGTTTGAATTTTTCGAGTAAAATAAAATTGCACGTACATAATTATGTACTTGCTCTTATGTAAAAGTACGTTTGAATTTAAAAGTTTGTAATAAATAAATATGAAGCATAGATTTAAGATTTGAACTAAAATGTTCAAATGCATAAAATTACCTTCTGATTTCTGGAAAAGTATGAATCTATGCAAACAAAGTTTAAACATTTGTTTTATTATTAAATTAATTTTTTATATACAAAATTTAAAATTTTTTTTTCTAGATACCAATTTTTGAGATGCCAATTTGAAGTATTTAATTATGTAGATTTTAGAAAAAAAATTCAAAATCTAATAGCTCACAAGTTTTAAAAAAATGATATTTTTTTCAAAAACATATTTTTTCGAAAATTCTTATATATAATATTATTTTAAATTCAAAAGAGCTCCTGTACAAACATTCTGTTTAAAAATGTTAGAGCCGTTAATGAAAAAGTCGAAAATAAAAAAAAAGGTTCTATGATGACACGTACCATTAGTAACATTTCTTCCTAAATTTTCTTGTCCACGAAAATGTAGTCCATGCCCATAATAGGACACTTACTTTTCTTGTCAAAATCGTAAGAACCGTTTTCTAGATTAATAAGATTTTTTATAAAGGCTATATGACAGGTACCGCTAGTTTTGGTACGCATATATGTATATATAATTAATGCAAGAACAAAAGTTATAAGTCGTTTCAGCGCCAGCGGTTTCTTAATAGAATAAGGTTTTGTATGAAAAAAAATTTAAAACAATTTAATGAATGAAAATTAAATTTGCAAAAAAAATATTGACCCATTTTTGAGATATCGAATTTTCCAAAAAAAAAATATTTTTTTTTTTTCAAAATTCAAAAAATATTTTTTTTAAAGTTTTGAAATGCAATGTTTTTTAAACTTTCTGGAAGCATCTCTATATTTTTTTTATTAAAATCCGTTATGTCGATAATGAGTAATTCAAAATTTGGGAAACTGGTTCAATGGTAGGTCGTAGGTACAAGCTGTAATATCTTAATTTTAATTTGTTTTTTATTAAATTAAAGGTCGTAAAAATTTTTATCAAAATTCTAGGCGCCATTTTCGACAAAAATACGATTTTTGATAACCATTTTTTAACATTTTTTAACATTTGTATGGTAGGTACCTTTATTTTTAGATAAAATAATTACTTTTTCTCACATCTTGTAGATTATATTGTAAAACTTTAATCGTCAAGATTAAAAAAAAATCTAGCGTGTGGTTTTTGAAATATTGATTTTTTTTTTAAAAATCAAAAAAAAAATTTTTGAAAATTTGAATACACAATTCTATTCAAGTTTTTGGGGAGCTCTAGCAAAAAAAAAATATCAAACTCGGTTGTACCATTTTCGAGAAAATGAAAAACAAAAAAAATGGTTCCATGAGGGGTACCATTTTTCGGAAAAAAATGTTCAACCATTATTTTTGTATTTTTAATTTTTTGAATCTGTCGAACAGTTTTTGAGAAAAAAATATTTATAAAATTTCGAAAAAATCGTATGGCAGGTACCGTTATTTTTGGTCTTAAAAAAAAGAAAAAAAGTATGGGGGAGAAAAATTGAAAACGATATCTACCAAGTTTAAGGAAAATCGGCCAAGCCGTCGAACAGACAGACAGACAGACAGCATTGCGAGACCCCACGTTTTGAGTCTTCGCTATCATCGTAATGTCAACTTTGATTAAAATCTCGAATTCGATTCTTTTTTCGAATGCATAACTTGCCTTATTGTACCTATCGCAAGTGAAAAAGTCGCATATTCAACACTGAATGCCTTAGACCGTTTTACAGCACTATAATCGCCAATTTTCAGTCTAGTTTTTGGCTTGGTAAATTGACTAAATATCAAATTTTACCCTGAGAGCGTTAAATTCTGGAAAGGACCAACGAGGCCCACCACTGTCTTATCTACTTTAAATGATAACTATGGCCAAAATCAGGATCTCGGGAAAACTGATCCAACTGTGTAGCGTCGTATAATTCGCGGTGCTGTGTGTAGCTAGAGGACAACTCTCCCGGACTATTTCAATATTTTCATGGGAATCTTTTATTTCGGTCTACAGCAGATACTGCCAATACCAATGGCACTATGTCCTTTTTATTCTTTTTTCATATTTTGTACACCCTCAAGGGATTATGACTAACCTTAAAATGTTCTGGTGTAACACAGTGCTCATGTTTAGGTAAAGTAGAGAGAATTTAATACATAGGAGATGTCGAAGCACATTGATCTTGAAAGCTTGAGGATCACAATGATGGGATAAAATCGATAGGGGAAATGTAAGTATCCACATTCTAGTAGTACTGCTAAAGAAAGAACATCTATATTTGACAATACGCCCGAAGCTAGGCTCAAGGGTAAATTGTGAAGCATTCACAGGTAGACGAGTATCACGGCGAAATTGTTTGGGAGGATGTATGCTTTATAGGTTGTATTCAGATCAGAAAGGGAAACAAATTTCTTGCATCTTTTAAGAAAACCTTAGTATTTCGCTGCGTCTTTGGCTAAGTAGAATATATGACCATTACACACATATCTTTTCAGTTTCTTTGATGCGAGCCCCATTCATTGTTAATGGCATGGGTGGTATATTTACTTGGCCGACAGGAGACAGCTTTGAGATTTCGAAGCCTTAAATTCTAGGTGGTTATTAGTACCCCATTGTAAAATCTTGTGGAGATCGATATCTAGTGAGCTTAGCATACGCTGCCGTTTCAATTCCACAGTCAAAGAACAGGTTTGTGAGTCTGGAAACGAATATGAAAAGCAGAGGGTGCTGTCGTCAGCGAAACAATGAAGTGGATTAGAAGATACAGAAAAAGATAATTTATGAAGATAAGAAAGAGTGTCGGAGACAAAGCGCAGCCTTGCAGCTCACCAGCATTTATTTTGTGATTATCAGACTTGAAACAGTCCAACAACACTTGTATTGGGCGATCTGAAAGGTAATTTATAATTCAACGAAATCCAACGCATTTTCGATAAAAGAGCTTCGTGCCAAAATATATCAAATGATTTAGAAATATTAAGGGCAATTGCCGTTGTTTCTCCAAAATGATGTAAGGATTGATTCCACTTTTCGGTGAGATATACCATATAGCTGTACTTCCGGCCATTTAAGAGTTTTAGTTCTTTGAGATATTTCTTAAGCTGATTGTTGATCAGCGTTTCCTTGACGTTGAAAAGAATGAACGTTAGCGCAATTGGTCGGTAATTGGAGGAGGAGGAAGATTCGCCTTTTTTGAGGGACCAGTTGGACAAATGCCGTTTTCCAACTACTCGAAAATATACCCAAGGAGTATGATAGATGGAAAATCTTACGCATTGTATTCGCCAGCGTAGAAGAACATCTCTTTTTAAGAATGGGGGATATACAATCTAGACCAGCGGATTTGTGTATGTCAAGATCAGTGCGAAAGAAGATTTGTTCCATAGAACTATTAACGCTCTCAAGTACAGGAGGAGTCATAACACTGTTTGGCAAAGTCGAAATAGCAGCAAACTGAGTTTCAAGCTTACTAGATTTTACTTGGGAGCTGGCAAAAGTAGTGTTTTTAAAAAATTTTACAAGAGGCCAAATGTTTTTACTACTATTGGGACATTCTAGTATTTTTTGAGGTATATCTTGGTCATGCAAGAACTTTTTTCTTCGAATATGAGCAATACAAATCTGTCCAAATATTAGACGACGCTACCGTTTTCACCAACCATTCATTTTCTTAGGAGTAAATAATGGGTGATTTTTTTGCTAGTTTCTTTTTGGCAACACTGGTTTTGACAGCTCACGCTCGTTTGTGTCACTGTCAGACATCTTCAGTTTGGTCTATAATTCAACCTTGAAACTTCTTACAAGCGGACAACGCTGGCAAATTATTGAATTTTATTATCAAAATTCGATTCCCACACCTCAATATACACAAAGGGACCTGGCGGTCTCCGGATCAGCTAACCGTCAACCAGATTGATCATGTTGCGATAGACGCGAGATATGCTTCCAGTATCCTGGATGTCCGAACATTCCGAGGAGCCAACATAGACTCGGAAGCGGAAGCGGGCGGTCGAGTCTATTGAGGACTGTACCGGCAGGGGGGATGTTCGAAAGTTTTACCAAAGGGTGAGGCAATCCACCCAGGGCTACAAAGCTAGAACGGAAGCCTGTCGAGATGAGAGTGGGAATATGGTAGTGGACACGCAGTCCGTGCTGAGGATCTGGAAACAACACTTTTCCAGACTGCTGAACGGCGAGAAAGGCCAAAATTCCGCAACTAGGCGGAACATTCTATTCAACCTGGACGATGATGGTCAAAATTTCCGTCCACCCGACCTAAATGAAGTGCGGTCAGCGATAGCCAAGCTGAAAGCGTACAAAGCTGCTGGCGCGGATGGGTTGCCAGCTGACCTATTTAAAGCAGGTGGGGATGACTTGGTAGGGACCATGCACCAACTCATCTCAAAAATTTGGTCGGATGAAAGTATGCCCAATGAATGGAACCTCGGCATAGTGTGACCCATCCACAAGAAAGGAGATGCCCTGACATGTGCCAATTACAGAGGTATAAGTCTCCTCAACGTCGCATACAAAATCCTGTCGTCTGTACTGTGTGAGCGCCTAAAACCGTTTGTCAACGAGCTGATCGGCCCCTATCAGTGTGGTTTTAGGCCCGGCAAATCCACCCTGGATCACATGTTCACACTTGGACAGATTTTGGAAAAAGCCCAGGAGTTCCAAATCGATACACACCATCTTTTTATCGATTTCAAAGTCGCGTATGATAGCGTGGACAGGGAACAACTATATAGAGCAATGTCTCATCTCGGAATCCCTGCCAAGCTCGTCCGCTTGTGCAGGATGACGATGGAGAAATCTCGCTGCTCCGTCAAGGTCGGTAAGAACACCACCGAACCCTTTGATGCCGAGAAAGGTCTGAGACAAAGCGACGCGCTATCATGCAACCTATTTAACATCGCTCTTGAAGCAATTGTACGAAACTCAAACGTCAACAATAGAGGTACAATTTTTCAAAAGTCAGTTCAACAGTTCAACTACTTGCTTATGCGGAAGATATTGATATCATTGGGAGGACGAAGCGAGCTGTTACCGGTGCGTTTGCAAGTATTGAACTGGAGGCGACGAAAATGGGTTTGGCTGTTAATGAGGACAAGACGAAGTATACCTATGCTATCATCGAGCAAGGAATCTCAACATCATCGTCGGCTCGGGCAAAACGTCACGATGGATAGGTATAACTTCGAAGTCGTCAAAGACTTTGTCTACCTGGGCTCCACTATAACATCGCAAAAAAACATCAGTGCAGAGATCAAGCGAAGAATTACTCTTGCCAACCGCTGTTTCTTCGGGCTAAGAAGGCATTTGAGTAATAAAGCCATATCTCAAAGAACGAAGGAGACCTTGTATAAGACCCTCATCATCCCGGTCCTGCTGTATGGGGCAGAAGCATGGACACTGTCTAAAATGGATGAAAATCTGCTTGGTCCAATCTGTATCGATCAAGTATGGAGGAGAAGGTTCAACCATGAGCTGTACGGGCTTTACAGCGACGTTGACCTAGTCAAGAAGCTGAAAAAACAACGACTGAGATGGCTGGGACACTTGGAGCGTAAGTCAATACTCAAGCCAAGCTAGTTTTCAAACCCCAGTCCTTAGGTTCGAAGGGAAAAAGAAAAGCGAACCTCCGGGTTTAAGGATCTCAGATGGAAAAGTGGTTGATTTGAATAACTGGAAAGAACTTACGCGCAGTCCTAAAGAAAAAAATTGGCCGTGCTTCACTGACTTTTCATAGATCGGCAGGAGGTTTAGTAAGTTTCATTAAATATCATCAAAAAGATTTTTCTTTTTTTTTATCTTTAAAAACTGATTTTTAAAATAAATAAATTAGAGGCTAACTCAACAATTCCTGGGTGCATTTTGTCGTAGACATGTATGCAGACATGTTTTATATAATAAGAGCTTGTATGTTCAATGTAAATACATAAATTAATATGCTTACAATATTTTTCATTTCCTTTGTAAAATTGAATAACACGAAACATTCATCTGCTTGATAACTTAATAAAAATATTATTCATTAATAATGAAGGCACAAAGTTAAACCAAGAACTTTTTAAAATGCAATATTTTGCGTCTTAGATTAAGTGAATAATTATGATGTTCCACTCCGCAGGATTTCGACGTGAATAGAAATTAACGATGGGTTGGCCGGAAGTACTCCGAAAACACAGGAAACAAGCTTTTTAATGGTAGAGAAAAAAAAAATACATAAAAGTCTCTTAATATTTTCCTAAGCCCAACGTGTATATTTTTTTAATGCTCAGAAATAAGGGAAATTTTAAATTTTATTCTTCTTGAACTTTGACGATACTCGTACTTAACAAAAGTTACAAGGAAAAGCGTATTGTTTACAGTTCAGTAGAAAAAACAAATTGTTAAAAAGTTGAAATCTCGTTCATAATAATAGATGATTTCATCTTCAGCGTCAATTTAAGAAGCCATTTTCGTAATGAAAACCAGAGGTTTTCCGGCTGTTGCTTTTTATTCGGATTTTTAAATTTCGATAAGCAGAACAGTTATTTCCGTCCTTTGCGTCGTCGTCGATTAGAATTTTAACAATGAGATTTGCCGGACCATTAACGTCTATAATTCTGTATTTTGTTTCTCCTTACTTCGCGTCATTAGGTAAATTAAACTTTTACTATCGGAAGTTCTGGGGTAAAGTAAAAATATGTGCATATTGATTAGCGTTGATAATTGGGGAAATTGGAGGGATAAGTGGAGGTTTTTGAAGCCAAGAAGAGGAGACAAACAGATTCAAAAACTGTAATGAACTCCCAAAACTGAGACAGGCGAAATTGCTACTGGGCAATTAGAGCCGGCAACGTTTCGAAAACTGCATTAACTTAAGCAGGAATAACCTAAGAATAATAACAGGTATTCTTACATGACAAACTTAGAAGACACCTTAGTTTACTTGGTGTGGTAAGCAGTGCCACTTGCAGATTCTGCAACATGCATGAGGAAACACCGGAACACATACTGTTAAAGTGTTGTCCACTCATGCACCAAAGGAAAACCCATCTGGGACAATACCAGGTAGAAGAGAGCAAAAGTGACTCAAATACTAAAATTTCTAAGAGCAATAGGTTTGGAAGAGGAACTGTAGGATGAGCCAGCTCATCATTTTAAAAGCGGGAGCACAATTGATCTGCATATCGCAGTGCAATAACCCCCCAATACAACTTCATTCATTCATTGAAGCCAAATTGAAATATGATGTCAAAACTACAAAATTGTTCCTTTTAAGTGTTTTTCTAAATGGTTTCTAATTTAAAAGAACAACTGAGAAATTCACATTTTTCGTAAACTTAGCTGTGGAAGTTGTTAGAGATGGTACCTATCAAAATATTGGTTGAAACGGGTTTTTCATAATGACCAATACTTTGCACATACAAATAAATCAAATTTTATCTGTACCGATGTAGTTCAAGTCCTTGTTAAGGTTTGGCATTTGGGACTTCAGTACAAACTGCATAAAGACCTTCCCAGACAGTACTACGAAATACTGAAAACTCAAGTTACGAACCGACCCTTAAGAGTACGGTAAGACCAAAATTACTCGGAACTAAAGAAAATTGTCTCAATAAGTCCCTGAAAATTAATTAGTGTCACTAATTTCATTGAAACCCGTTCTGCCGATAGTGAGAAAGTCGAAAATGGTTCTATATAAGGTATCGTCAGTAATGTCTTAATTTCAAAATTATTTTTTTGAATTTACGTATATTTTAAAAAAATAAACGAAGGAAAAAAATTCTTTCAACAGCTTAGGTTACATTTTTAAGAGAAATACGATTTTCGTAACTATCATCCCAAGGACGATAATGCACTCTGAAAAACCATTTTCAGTGGGTTCTAAATGGCGGTATTTTCGACCGAAAAATACAAAATGATGCTAAGCCTACTTATCTTATAATCGAAGACAATAGCAACAATAGAAAACAAACATCCTAATGATTCCCTTGCAAAATGCTTTTTACAAACCTAAAGCCTACAACATCATTGATTTTTGAAGGCCATCAAGATGTGAGTTTTTAACTTAGGTATAATATAATGCTGTAGTCCAGATACAACACATATGATTTAAAGGCCTTCAACGCTGTATCTAAATAAAATGCACGACTGGGTCGCACGAACTTGTTCATGTAATAGACTAATAATTTCAAAAATGAATGTTATTAGAGAAAACCCGTTTATAAGCATAAAATTAATTTTTTAAATGACTAACACAACTTCTTTAGTAGTTGGAGATGAAAATACGATACTATGTGATTCAAGCAAATATAGATGTATGCAAGAACAAAAATTATAAGTCTTTGTAGTGGTTTCTTAAAAAAATAAGCTTTTATATAAAAAATTTTTTAAAACATTTGTAAGAAAAAATTTTGGTACGTCAATTTAATGTATTTATTATTGTTCGAATAAAAATTAAGTTTACAAAAAAAAATATTAAGCCGTTTTCGAGATATTGAATTTTCCAAAACAAAAAATAGATTTTTTTTTTCAAAATTAAAAAAAAAAATAATCTTCTTAAAGTTTTGAAATGCACAGTTTTTTAAACTTTTTATAAGCTTCTCTATAAAAAATTTCATTGAGATCCGTTATGCCGATAATGAGAAATTCAAAATTTTAAAAAATCGTTCTATGGTAGGTACAGTCTGTAACATCGTTTTCAATATTTTTTTTTTTTTAAATTATAGACCTTAAAAATTAATGGAAAGAAAAAAATTTAATCAAAATTCTCGGAACCGTTTTCGAGAAAAATACGATTTTCTAAAACCATTTTTTAACATTTGTATGGAGGGAACCGTTATTTTTAGGTAAAATCAATTTTTTTTTAAAAATCCAAAAGAAAATTTTTTGAAAATTTTAATAGACAATAAAATTGAAACTGCTGGGGAGCCTTAACATTAAAAAAAAATGATCAAAATCCGTTGTACCGTTTTCGAGAAAATCAAAAACAGAAAAAAATGGTTCCAAGGGGGGTACCAATAATAATAATTTTTTGGAATTTTTTTTTCATTCATTACCTAGGTTTAACTAAATGAAATTTTATGAATTTGTTAAAAAAAATCTGTGGGACAGTTTTTGAGAAAAAAAATATTTATAAAATTTCGGAAAAAATCAGTAAGCCGGTAAAAATCAGTAGCTGTAGTCGAACAGACAGACAGACAGACATACAGACAGACCGACAGACAGAATTGCGAGAGTGACCGAAAACGGCGCCTAAAATTTTGATACATTTTTTTTTTCTTTCAATTAATTTTTAAGATCTTTAATTTAATAAAAAAAATTAAATTAAGATATTACAGCTTGTACCTACCATAAAACGATTTTTTCGATTTTTGAATTTCTCATTATCCACATAACGGATCTTAATGAAATTTTTTTTAGAAAAGCTTCTAAAAAATCTTAACCACATTGCATTTCAAAACTTTAAAATAAATATTTTTTGAATTTTTGAAAAAAAAATTTATTTTTTTCTTTTTTTCAAAATTCGATATCTCAGAAACAGCTCAATATTTTTTTTGTAAATTTTACTTTTATTCGAACAATAATAAAAACTTTAAATTGGCGTACCAAAATTTGTTCTTAAAAAGGTTTTAAAAAGTTTGTATATAAAAGCTTTTTATAAGAAACCACTACAAAGATTTATAATTTTTGTTCTTGATAAATTCATATTTGCATTTCTGTTTTTATCTCTTACTTTTTATCTCTTACTAGGTACTAAAAGAATTTAAAAAATTAATTATATCCTAATGAACAGTTTTCTTTAATAACATTCGTTTTTAAAATTCCTAGTCCATTACATAAGAGCAAGTTCGTGCGACCCAGTCGTGGTCTTCGCTATAATCGTAATGTCAACTTTTATCAAAATCTCGTGTTCGGTTTTTTTTACGAATGCATAACTTGCCTTATAGTACCTATAAGTCGCAAGTAAAAAAGTATAATGTTGCCAATATACATACAACAGCCCATAAAAAACTTTTCATTTTTTTGTATTATAAAGAAGAAAGTATTTTCCATTCACAGATGTAAAATATAAATCCCTAAAAAAAATCATAACAAATGGGTATTTTTATAGACCCTTTCCATTCCTGTTGTTCATGAGTTTGATAACATTTTTGTTTTGTTTATTTGTGCTAATTTATCAAGGACCTATTTTTATTATTGTGAAGTTTTGTTTTCCTCCATAAGCACCCCATCAAGAAAGTTGCTTTTTAGTATTCGAGTTGAATCAAATATTTAAGAGAATTGTGAATGAAAACTTAAGGGAGTAGCTACACTCCACTAACTTATACAGGGTGCGGCCACACAATCTTCTTTAGGAAGCGAAATCATTCAAGTCAACATGATTGGTTCCAGAGTCTTGTTTCCTTCGTTGATAGTCGAGAATATTCGTTGAAACACCGAAAAGTTTGCGTTTGCCGTCGAGGTCTACTTTGAAAAAATTTTACAATATGTAGCTAAAACCGTTTGTCGGAATACTTTTTTTTAATTTATAGAACAAAAACGAACCTATCTTTTTGTCTCGAAAATTGACATTTAGCGGTATTTTGAGCGTAGCATGTTTTACATAAATATTTTTGAATTTGGCGCCGTTGTATATATCCATACCATGGTAAGCAGAGGTACCATATGGACCACCAATTGTCCACACATGTCCACACTTAAGACACATGAGACATGAACCACCAGGTGTCGACACATGAGCCATGACTCGAAAAAAAACTTTAAACGCGTTTTTCTCGAAACCACGTTTTTCCAACTGTTGGCCACGATTACTTTAAAACTACTTGATGGATCGTCATAATTTTTTTTGTTTTAAAGCTTATTAAACTTATTGGAGTCTGGATCAAAATCAGGCTGATATATCAAAAACTTTTTTTTTTTTACAGCGCTCAGAAGAGCGAAAAAAAAGTGGAAAAAAAGAACACTAAAATTCAAGCGTCCGCCATTTTTTTTAATTTTTTACTTTGGGCAATTATTTAATAAAAAACTTTGGTTTTTTAATTTTCGATCATTTTTGCAGGAGCTAGAGTGGCCAACAGCGAACAACTTTTTTTGGAGGTGGTCTCGTTCCGAGGGGCATTGTTTTTGATGAAAAAATTTTTTTTTGCACTTAATATGATCATAAACAAGTAAAAAAAATTTGAATTGATTATATCATTCCTTCCATGAAAAAAAAAATTCATGGAAAAGTGTCATTTTTGACACTGAAAAAGGAGAACCTCCACTTAAGTAAACGATCTTAAAGTTGTGCTTTACTTTTGATTTCTTCAAACTAATTTTAAATCCCAAGTCCATCGAACAGAGATGATTTCCCAATTTTGTTTTCCATTGGGTGCCTACAGAACAACTGATAAATTTAAGAAGAGTGCGATCTACGGCCACACAAAAGTTCATTGAGATTTAAATATAATGCTGTGCCATAATTAATATCTTAAAGGTTGTATGACACTCGCAATAGGTTGGCATTTCATTTCTATAATTATAGGAAAAAGAAATAGAATCACAAAGCGGTGCATTGAAAGTCTAGATCATTTCTATAAAAAATAATTTATCACTTCCTCGCATGAAGCAGTACATCCCTTAAAACCTTTTCGCAGCACCTGAGAAAGTGAGAATGGAACTCAATGCCGTCCGCGATCTAACACAGTGCTCATTATGCCAAGGAGTTAGGTTAGGTTAGAAGGGATTATGATACCGTACAGTCGGATCTGAATGGATCCATTCCGCACTCCAGGAAGGTATGTGGAAGAGGAGTAAGTAGATTGAAGGCAGTATTCAATTCCTCACTAAACCACCCTGATTTATGAATGAATTTTAGGACGTTCTTTAGTGGTAGGGTAGAGATGTCGCTTACTTCAAAAAAGTATTCTCCGTGGGTTGCTTTTCTGATTTTGGCTAAGCTGGGACATTCACAAGTGAGATGAGCCATTCTCTGCCTTTTCATTTTGACACCCTCTACACAAGTCTGACAAGCCAATGCCCATTCTGCTTAGTGGATTCTCATTTTATTCTGGGCTCTAATGACTCTTATAAGAATGGAAAGTAGAGGCTTGCTTATATTGAGTAAATATTCTGTTTTTCTCCTCTAAATATTCGGCCATAGGTTCCTTGAAACCCGAAAAGCGTCAATTCTTGACCATCTGAAGTCTGCAGCTTCAATGAAAAACTGGAAAATGTTGCTTTTCTTTTGCTCCAGTTATGACCTACGGCCTCGAAACATAAGAATTGGCATGAAGCTCTCATGAAAAACTTCGGATTTGCCAAACAAAAATAGAATGAAAATTGCTGAAAATAAGGCAATTATAAAAAAATATGAAACGAAGAAATAAAAAAGAGTACGATGACAGTTGTTGACGTGAGACAAAGAACAAAATACAGAAAATTTAATGAACCAAACAAGTGACCAAATGGATAACCTTAGACTTAGGCGAACATAAACCAAGAGGACCACGTAAAAAGACGAGAGGCTAATAACCTGATACAAATCAATCAAAATAACTATAACGATTTCAAGTGCAGAGATACATACATATGTAGGTAGCAATGGGGGAGGCTTATGCCGATTTTAATTTCGGAACAATTTTTGTTGAAGAATCTGTAATTTTTGATTTTAATTTTAAAAATATAAAATAATTAATAGGAGCTTAATAAATAAAACTGAAAAGTATTTACATCAGTAGCATTACAACTTTTGAGTAAATTTTAAGTTAATCAGATCTGAATTAAATAAAATTCGAAAGAACTGCTACAGTAGGTGTAGTGGTCTTTAATGGTTAGCTCCCATACATACCTACTCTCAACCAAAACTTATAACAATTTCTACAAAATTCAGGTTAGATTTAAGAGACCTTAAGTTAATGTGTTGGCACCAATTATTTTTACGAATCTTCAAAAAAAATTTGTGCACAAACTGCCCCTGTCTTACGAGTGTTCAGATATAGAGTCCTAACTCTTGTTAAAAAGGGTTTATATTAAGAAAATGTATCCGAAGAGTAACAGGCTAACCTTAACATAATCGCAGTTAAAATGCTGTGCCTTTATAATTATTACGCTGCTCCAAAACATCCTCAACATTTCAGAGTAGGTACATAATTTTATATAGAATAACCTGGTTAAAATATTTCTATCTTTAAAATAAACTCTGGATTTTCTAGCATAATTAATATTATCTGCCAATAATTATTGAACTTACTCGTATAATATACATATATAATTGATGATTTTCTTTTGTTAACTTACCTTTCCGGTGAGAGTTGCATTGTGCAATTCATCCAATGTGGGACGGTAGGCAGCTTGTATTGACATAATATTTCGATAATTATCCAGGCGTGGTAGCGCCTCACGGGTGAAATGCCTGCACCATAATAACAGTTAAATATATCAATATATATACAAAATTTGTGATTTCTCTTAAAATAATTTCAAAGCATGGAAAAATAACTTATGTATATGCTTAAGAAAAAAAATAATTTCCCCCAAAAAAAGTTGACAAACAATTGACAAATCTTTAAAATTACATTAACGTATCAAAAAATATTTGTTTCCTTATTTAGAGAGAACGAACATCAATTTACATAGTTGATTTTTTCACATTGGTAGTTTAAAAAAAATTATTCCAAAACAGGAAAATAAGGAAAAATAAAAAAACATTACAATAGTTGTCAATAATATTCAAAAAGAGATCCATCGAAAGAATTAATCAAATTTAACTTACTATTGTGTGGATTGTGTTCTTTTGGTTTTCATTTTAAAATTTCTTTCTTTCACTGGGGGTATGATTAATAAAAATTAATGAGGGGTAAAATAATGTCCTTTTATTGTTTATCTTTAACAAAAAAAATGATACAGTTTTTGTGGCCAGTGTTATTTGTTCGTGTTTAATTCAGTTCTTATTTGACTACCTATGTCAATATCCTCATTTCTTTCATTTATAGGACTACCTTTCAAAACCGTCCTTTCTTTGTTTTGTTCCTTAAAAGTCCTCAGAGAAAGATGAATTGAGCTGAACCCCTAGTTGAAAAGTTTACTATCCAAAAGTGCCATTCAAAATTAGAAACACAAAGTGTAAGTGGCGAAACTCACGGTTAAAATGTGTAAACACCGATGTTCGTGCGAGTGCCGAATTTTTGTTATCGCATGAAGCTAATAAACATACATAATAATGCAATCATAATGTCAACATTATGTTTTTAATATTGAAAACATTTTTGTGAATTTTAGTAGAATTTATTTTTATATGAATTTTGATAGAACTTTGGTTGTACTGAAATTCACAGAAAATCACAACGTTTCAAAGGAAAGGAACGAACTTATCTACGAGTATTTCAAAAGTTAAATATTGTTAGAAAAAGAACGCATCACCGGACTCCGCTACGTAACGTAAAGTTTGTTATGTTTATATTTAAAAAGGGATATTATTTGATACAACATTAAATTTCTCCACATATTATGTACATATATTCAAACAGAGTTGATATTACGAGTAGGTACGAAAAACTACCACTAATTACGGAAAACTACAAAAATCTGAGCATCAACAGGGGCGTTTAAATTCCCAAACTTGTTTGACCAGCACGGCATTATGAATATTTGATGGATGAAAACTAATCACGTTCAAATTCATCAAACATACTGTCAAACATTAATAATTGTCATTAGAATTTTGAACATGGCGGACCAACTCAGAGCATTGATGAAATTTTAGATTGGGAAATTTACTTAAATTTTATATTCCAAGCCTGCAGAAAACCAATATTGCTTATTAAACTCATTTTAATTATATACATAATATATTATTGAAAATCAAATTTACTTCAGGCTTGGCAAGCATGCGTTCACATTCTCAAATATGCTTTTGTCATGCAGCCAAAATATCAAAACATTTTGAAATCCATCCAGCATGCTTGACAACCCTCTGAAGGGAAGGAGCGTTCACATTATCAAAACAAAGCCAATCATGTCGTGCTTGTCAAAACATATTTGAGATTGTGAACGCCCCTATTGACCCTTCGAGCAGATTACACGATTGCTTATTTCGTTCGTTTAGCCTTTCGTCATTTTGAACTAAATCCTCAGACTTTTTTTTTACTTTTCTTTACTTTATCTCACTCCCTCTGTCAAAGTTTTATAAGCTGATTGACATAATTCTCATCTTGTTATTTTCAATACCATGCTAGCTGACAGACTGTAGAACGTAGTATAGTTTGAGAGCTTGTCATATTCATATTCCTATTCTCTGCCAGCTCAGCACACAAATTCTTATGAATATGGGAATTTTTTATATTCCCGCTTAAGTCGTCGATAATTTCCCTTTAAATATCAAACATTTTGTGTATTTTAAATTCGTTGCTATTTTGAAATCAGAAATTTAAAAATTATAGTAAACATCAATATGAGAATGAGTTTAAGTAAAACTATTATTTACTTTAGAAAAATGGCGCTGTTTTCGCTAAGGAGAAGACTATATCTAGTATAGATACTACGCTCATACCATTTCGCTCGGCTGGTATCACGCGTGATATACCCTGACAGACATGTGGTTCATTCGTATACTATGGTGTCTATACTCGATGTGTGTCACGGGCATTTCCATGTTTCCAAACATAAAATTTCTACTCCATGGAGAAAATTTATAGCCATGAAAACATAAACCTTGTAAGAACTGCTTCCCGATGATTTGGAAAAGAGACTTGAGTTTTCTAATTGGTTACTATAGTGGAGCTTGCATGACAACGAGTTTATTAATAGACCGACGGACGTATTTCAATTTACAAGAAGTGGGAGGACAACTTTTCACAATCTTCACACACGGGCTGCGGGAAATCCATGCAAAATACTCGTAATAAGAAGTCTTCATTTCAACCCAAATTCAACGTCAACTGAGAGCAGGTATAACATTGGAAACAATTTAATCGGTTCCTTCAAACTACCAGCTAGGGCGAATTCTACTAACTATCTGCAGTTTTTGCGAAACGATTTATAAGAATTATCACAGGACATCCCAAAGATAGAACTAGCTTCATAGTATTTCGAACAGGATGGTGCTCCAGCCCACGTTGCGTTGGTCGAAAAATATAGAATTGACTAGATGAAGAATGTGGTAGTCGTTGGATGGAAATAAAATGGACCAGTTCACTTGTCAGAAAAATCTCCTGACCTTACAGTGTTGGATTTCTTTGTATGGGGAAGAATGAAATAACTTGTTTATTCAACGAAAATAGCAAATTTAGGTGAATTAGAAGACCGTATTCTCGAAGCGTCATCAAAAGTAAAGCAGCAGCTATCATCAATAAATATACGCACTTAAATCCAAAAACGGGCTCAGGCAAGGAGGACACTTTGAACACATGTTATATCTAATTTAGTACACAAATAAAATACAAAATATCTTGACTGGTAGCTTTGTCGCACTCTAGTTGAAGGTGCATTGCACAGCCAAAAAACTTAAAAAATTAATGTCTGCGTATTCATGATTTTTAAATGTAGATATTTGAGTTTTAAATCTACTGTTAACTGGTCTTGATGTAAAAATTCAACCGATGAATTATTTTCAAAACTGTTAGGTAAATTTTCCAAATAGGCCTCCCTACCACAAACCTAACTCGTTTTGAGAACTTTTAAGGAAACGGGAAAGAAAATGTAGGTTTTGACTGGTACTCAAATAAACGAGCACGTTTTAAGACCGCTGCTATTTTAAAAAAACTTTCAAAATAATTGGAAAACCACTCTTATTGTCAACAGTTGTTGAAAACCCTGCTGCAGGTTTTCAAAAACAAAAAAAAAAAACACCTTTTTTTAATTTTACCTGTTCCAGGTTTTCTTAAGTATCATCAAATCTATGGGCTTTTCCTCAAAGTTGTACGAGTAGTTGAGTTTTATTTTTATTATTGTTATATTCATTCAAAAAAGGTATTAAAAAGCTATCTTTGTTACGCATTTTCTGGAGAAAATTTAATTCAAAGTCAAAATATTAGCATGAGCAGGAAACACGGGACATGCTAGAAACTTTGATATCTCATGACTGAGATAGGATATCAAATTTGTTTAAGCGCAATTACAAAAAAAAAAAATTGGAGATAGGCCCTTACTGAAAAACGATTTTTTTCTAAGAATATACCCAAGAATCCCGACCTTAAATATTATGCACGAATTAAGGGACACCCTTTATAACCACAATTAATTAAAACAAATGGTTTTTACAAGAGTCATACGTTTTCAACATTGTTAGGTTTTATTTGTCCCATCGTGTGTGATCAAGCCTAAAAGTAATTGAATGCAAAGAAATATGTTTTTTTTTTTCGTTTTCATTTATACTTACCGAAAACTTTTACCATATTTCGTGTCGTACTCATTTTCGAGTAGTTCACGATCTTCATTAGACTCGTTTGAATCGTCTGAGTCTTCGTTGTGGGGGTCAACTTGAAAACGCGTTGTCTGTAGATCCTTAAACCGTGATGGTTTGTCTTTATCACGAAAACTGCTTTTGATGGACTGTATTCTGTAAATAAAAGTGAACAAACGCAATTATAAAAGGAAAAAGTATATTAAAGTTTATAATGTATAGTTTCAGAAATTGAAGACGAATAAAACGAATGATCTCTTAAGTTCAGAAATTTACAAAATTCCTGATTGAACAAATTATTTCAGGCTTCACTTTAAAAAAAAAATATTTTTTTTTGATTTAATAAAACCAAAATATTTATTTTTTGAAAATTCGATATTTCGAAAACAGGTCAATGTTTTTTTTAATTTATTTTTATATTTACACGATAATATAAACTTAAAATTTTCGTATCAAATTTTTTTCTTAAAAATGACTTTAAAATTAAATATACATATGCATAAAGAAATTTCTAAAAAAAAAATAAGTCCTAAAACGATTTTAAATTTTTCTAGCACTTCGAATTCATACGTGAGCTAGCGAAAACTATGAAGTGCCTTCTCGTTTTGTGTGCCGAAACCCCTTTGGTCTCTGACGCTAGCAAAGTAACAAATAGTCAACGATATGGTGTTATTTTACATCACAATCGGTGGGAGCACCTACTGGAAGGATTGAAATCGATTTGTTTGGTGATTTCGTTCTAAAGACCGCTGAAAACTTCAAGCAATCAGCTGAAAAACCTCATGTTATTAAAGACTTCATGATCCAAGGAGGCGATTTCACAAATGGTGATGGCACCGGTGGACGATCAATTTATGGAGAACGCTTTTCCGATGAGAACTACAGACTGAAGCACTACTGAGCTGGCTTGCTAAACATGGTTAATGCCGTTAAGAACCCTAAGGGATT
This sequence comes from Chrysotoxum bicinctum, assembly GCA_911387755.1. Classification (NCBI taxonomy): domain Eukaryota; kingdom Metazoa; phylum Arthropoda; class Insecta; order Diptera; family Syrphidae; genus Chrysotoxum; species Chrysotoxum bicinctum. The sequence goes on from OU426989.1 coordinate 155,084,791, forward strand.
CCAGTTCTACATCACAATCAAACAAACTTCTTGGTTGGATGGACGTCACGTTGTCTTGGGAAAGGTGCTCTCGGAAATGGATGTTGTCCGCAAAATCGAGTCAAGTGCAACTAACAGCCGAGACCGTCCAGTTAAAGACGTTGCTATTGCTGATTCTGGCTAGTTTGCAGTTACTGAACCATTCTCAGTTGCCAAAGAGCTTACACAAGAATAAACCTTAGGTTAATAGAGTGAAATTATAAGTTCAGTGGCACAGCATTATCTTTAAAGAACAAACTCAAAAAATCGGAGAAAAATATAAGAAAGAGATTAATTTATTTATCTCGAAAACGTTTCTAACGATCCGGATAAAAAAAAATAAATATTCTACTATGAACATGGACATTTTGATCGAACAAAATTTGAGGAAAAAATGTACGGTGCCATAGAATGGTTTTTTTTCGGCTCTTATTAACGGCTCTAACGATTTTTACCAACATTTCTTCACAGGAGCTCCTTTGAATTAAAAATAATATTTCATGTAAAAATATTCGAACATTTTTTTTCGAGTTTTTGCAAAAAAAAAATCAGTTTTTTTTTTAAAGAATCAATTTTTTAAAAACGAGTAAACGATTGGTTTTTGAAATTATTTCAATATTATAAAATAATTAAAATTGGTATCCAAAACTTTTAACTTCCCATAGGGAGTTATTTTCTAAAATAATTTTAAAGAAATTTCTTACATAAAAAATTCATTTAATAATAAAAACAAATATTTAAACTTAAGGGTTTTTCAACAGGGACGCTACAAAAGTAGAGCGACAGGGACAGCAAACGACGCCATATTTATTGCCGCTCTTTTGACATTTCTCTTCAGTAAGGTTTGCCATTTTATGATGGAAAGATATACGAGCCAACAACGAGTCAAAATTATTAAAATTTACTACCGAAATTCGGAATCAGTGGCCTCAACGTTAAGAGCGCTACGTAAATCATAATCGTCCTAGCAGATCAACAATTGAGCGTCTAGTGGAAAAAATTGAATCCACAGGCACAGTACAAAATGTTGCCGTGCCAGTAAGACAAAGAAGTGCCCGTAGTGTCGAGAATATTGCTGCCGCTGAGGCTTCAGTTGCAGAAAGAGACGATTGATGAACTTCGTACGAATATCGAACGTAAAATTGCAGCAGTGTCGGCCGATTTATGCTTGAAAACCGTCGAAAATTGAGTTCAGCGTCTGGACTTCTGCAAGCGTGCCCGTGGTGGCCATGCAAAAGAAATCGAGTTCCATACATAATGGCATCGAACGTACTTTCACAGGAATAAAGAGTTTCATTGATATTCAAAACCGTTTTTGTTTTATTTAAAAAAAAAACTTTTGTAGCGCTCTTATTGAAAAACCCGATATGTTTGCATTAATTCATACTTTTCTACAAAATCAGACGGCAATTTTATGCATTTGAATATTTTGCTCTAATTCAATCCATGCTTTTATGTTTATGAACAATTTTTAAATTCCAAAGTACTTTTACATACACTTTCAGCTAAGTTTGGGGATCTTGTGCCCCAGTTTGCGACACCTGATTAAGGTATTAATTCCAACCGCATGTCCTGGGTCACTCACCTCTGTAATAAGAGATGTTTAAGATGTTTTTTGATCAATACAACAAAATCAGATTTTTTCTACTTTAGGTGACCCCATGAGGGAAGATCTCGATCAGTAACCAACTGCAGAGACTTAGTTCCACCACTGCAGCCAAAAATAACGTCAAATACCTGGGTGTCAACTTCGACAAGTTGCTAAGGTTCAACCCGAACTAAAGAAGTATACTAAGAAAAGCCAACTGGGAATTCCATCGACTACACCCCTTGATCAGGAGAAGATCAGAAGATAGCCAACAGACGAAGGTAGTCATTTAAATACAACCAGTTATCAGCCATTGTTTCTCAGTAAATGGTTCACTATCTCTAAGACAGCGATGAAGGAACTCCAAATCTTCGATAAAAAGATGCTAAGAATCTGCACCGGACTCCACTTCGACCGGCAGCGAGGAAAACATTACAAGATCGAGGATCTCTACAGAGAAGTAAAGATAATACCGCTGGAGAAAAACCTACTAAATTCGGCAAAAAATCTGGTGCACAACACCATCAATTACCCTTATCAGATAATGAGAAGGATGGCACCGAGCAACCACATCCGATCCGAGATCCGAGGTACCTTAGTGTGATGGAAACCCTGGAAGACGATATTTTCACCGATAAATACGAAGCAGCCATTTCCTTTTACACTTTATTTATTAGTTTTAGTTAACGCAAATTGTATGAAAATGTTCAATAAAAATCGTTAAATCGTTAAAAATGTTGTAGGAGAGAGTTTATTTATTTTGATGCAATGATATTTACAAAGCTCTTCTATATTAAGAAAATTGAAGTTATAAGATATTAAAATAAAACCGTTTATGCTAAAAATTACCCCTATTGTCCTATTGAATAATACTCGTAATTAAGAGTGTCTAATGGATTTAAGACCAGTTCCAATAAAACTCACATCGGTATTGTGGTATTGTGCTCTATAAAGGAATGTAGCTCATTAAGAAATGCTGCCGCAATTTTAAAGTCATTCATTGAATGAAGAGCGGATGAATTCCGGGAAACCAAATTAAAGTCTCTCTAAATACATCCATTGAAAACTTCGGCATCCCATCTTACTATCTTGTATCTTAACTAGTAATATGTAGTAGTAGAAGTAATAGTATCTTTATTGAGATTTTTTTTTGTATCTTAACTTAATAGCTGAACTTGATGCTAGTTGAGTATTGCTTCCAGATTCGAATTTAAATTGCTTATTGAAAAAAAAATATGTATTTCTCTTTCGAAGTATGAGTGCATAACTTCCGATGTATACCATGTGAAATATGAAATAGATATGCCAGATAAGATTCGGGCATATGAGCTTCGTATACTTTGTATGCAAGTTTCTTAACTTGAGATTGTATCTATGGCTTTTCACTGTATCATATTTATCTCTGAATAGACTTTTAATGATGCTTGTATAAGACCCACAAGTTTCCAGAATATATCTATGAATGCATGGCATCACAAAACTTTTAAATTTATTCTGATATAGTTACGGTTATCGATAGCTTTCGATAACCATTATTTTATCTTTTGTGTAAGTAAATGGGTGGTTGTAGTTTTCATTCAATTTCCAAATAGTCTATTGAAGATTAATTTGTTCCGACATAATGTTGCAGAACCAAGTTGAATGATGAATGGTACAAAATAACTTTATAAATTCTTTCTAAGCTATACATAAGTATCGTCCTCCAAGTATTCTTGTCCGAGAAAGTTCAAAAGAAAGGTGTATATGGACATTTTACAGGACAAAGATGTGCAGTTCGTAAAATTGGTCAGTACCTATATCTTGACAATAATAAAGGCACTTACAAAAATACTGTCAATTTGTTGTTCAGGATTTGTTTGTTTTCAAAGGTCATTAGGGGGAAACACAACATTTAATAACTTTGCTTTTAACTGTTGAGTTTCGTGACAAAAATTATATTGTCATTACATTACATTTTTCCTTACACTTTTCGTAGACACCAATAACCTGATTTATAAAGAAATATAAAGTTTTGTATTTAAAAAAAATCGAACTCTAGATTTTCAAGTTATACTGAACGTTGGAAAATTATTTTCGTATTTTATTTTCAATTTGATATCAAATTCATTTTCGTTTCGAAAGTTTTAACTAGGTATGTAAATTTTCCTCTAAATGTGATAACTTTTCTGTAGATCAATCACATATCTGATATTTTTTAAAATATGCAGCATAATTTTCAGGTGCTCCTAAAAAGATGAAATATATTTTTTTCCCTTTCAGATTTGCCTTCGAAACAGTTTCTATCTCTTAGGAATATAGCTTCAAAGGTAGAGTATCTAAAGCTTTCATATTTTAGAGCTTTAAAGCTGATATTTGACAGATCAATTGCCAAAACATTTATTTCGCTGGAATATCATCAAAATGTATCTGGCCTATTCGTATGCTTGTTTTTGTTTTATTGGTAAAACAAAGAGAGAAATAACCAACAACATTTCTATGCACTCAAACAATAAATTTAAATATCATATTCACACTGTTTGGGATTAAAGATGAAAGAGTGAATAACGTTTATTCGTACAATTGATTTAGCTCATCAGTAGAACCTTGAGCCTACCTCCACGACATTTAAAAGAAATACAATTAACAACGATTGGTCTTATGCCAAAGTTCTTTTTGAATTTAAAAATTGTTTCACATAAGGTTGGTGTACTAATAATTTTTCTTAAAGAATTATTTTTTGTTTAACTAAACCGATACAACGATTTATAATTTGTGTTCTTGCGTAAATTCTTATTAGCTTAAGAAATCACGTGGCATTCTATTTTTATCTTCAACTACTTAAAGTTTAAATGTTTAACATTTATTTTGACAATTCTAAGTCTATTACACAAGAGCAAGTTCGTGTCACTTAGTGGAGCATTTTATTTAACATAAAATCATACAATCAGAAAAGTTACATAAAGATTGTGGTAAACAATTTGTTTATTGTCAGTTGCCCATCTCTTCTAACAAACTTCTTTTCGAAATGTATAGAATGAAAACATAAACTTACTCCATAATTCCAGCAAATATATTAACCCTCCCCCCCTACTCGGGAGTACCAAAATAGCAGTTTTTTTCCACAATTAAAAATCTTCGTAAAAAAAAATAAAAAAAAAATTTTAAATAAATAAGAATGAATATGTTATCCAAAGAATCTATCGTTGATTGCAGTGAAAATCTAGAAATTTAGATCTAAAATCCATTTTCCGGATTTTTATTAAAAATTAATCACAAAGTTGCAGAAAGATACTCTAAATTGTGTACCATCTACTATCCACAATAAATGTAAATCCCACTTTTTTTAAATACTTCAAAGACGTGCTCTGAAACAGGGTTGCAAAAGCTTAGTCACTTGTTAGCTTAAGCTTGGCTTTAATTCACAAGCTAGTGAGTGACTTATGAATTTAAAAAAATATAATTCAGCAGCTAGGTACTGACTTATGAATTAAAAAAACTTTAATTCACAAGTCAGTTGGTGACTTGTGAATTAAAAAAATTTTAATCATAAGCTTCTTAGTGACTTATGAATTAAAAAAAAAATAACTCAGAACTTACTAAGTGAATTATGAATTAAAAAAATTCAAATCATCAGCAAGTAAGTGACTTATGTATGAATTAAAAAAATTTAATTCAAAACCAACTTAGTGACTTATGAATTAAAAAAAAATTAATTCATAAGTTAATGGATAAATGCTGATTAGAAAAATTATGAAATGTATAATTTATATGCTAGCGTGATAATCTTATGATTCAAAAACTAGATTTGAAAGCTAAAAAGATATTCAAAATTAAAAATTTATTAAAAAATAAAATGCACGACTGGGTCGCACGAACTTGCTCCTATGTAAGAGACTAGGAATTTTAAAAACGAATGTTATTAGAGAAAACTGTTCATAAGGATAAAATGAATTTTCTGAAATTCTTTAAGTAGTAACAGATAAAAACAGAATGATATGCAAATATGAATTTATGCAGGAACAAAAATTAAAAGTCGTTGTAGTGGTTCCTTAAAAAAATAAGCTTTTATGTACAACATTTCTAAAACATTTTTAACAAAAAATTTTGGTACGCCAACCTTAAGTTTTTATTATTGTACGAATAAAAGTCTAATTTCCAAAAAAAATACTAAGCCGTTCTTGAGATATCGAATTTTTCAAAAAAAAAATTACTTTTTTTTTTTCTAAAAATTAAAAAAATATTTTTTCTTAAGTTTTGAAATGTAATGTTTTTTAAACTTTTTAGGAGCTTTTTTATAAAAAAATTTCATCAAAATCCGTTACGCCGATAATGAGAAATTCAAAATTCGAAAAAATCGTTCTATGGTAGGTAAGGTACAGTCAGTAATATCTAGATTTAAAATTTTTTTTATTAAATTATAAATCCTAAAGGTTAATCAAAAGTAAAAAAATTTTAGCAAAATTCTCGGAACCGTTTTCGAGAAAAATGCGATTTTCGAAAACCATTTTTTAAAATTTGTATGGAAGGTACCGTTAGTTTTAGATAAAACTAAATTTTTTTTCTCAAATCTTGTAGGTTATAATATTAAGAAACTTTTATTTGCCAAGTTTGAAAAAAATCGAGCATGGGGTTTTCGAAATATTTAGTTTCCAAAAAAAAATTTTGAATTTTTTTTTTAAAATCCAAAAAATTTAAAATTGAAAATTTGAATATGTAACAATATTCAAACTTTGGAGGAGCTTTGGCATAAAAAAAATTATTAAAATCGGCTGTACCGTTTTCGAGAAAATCAAAAACAAAAAAAATGGACCCAGGGAGGCTACCGAAAATAACAATTTTTTGTAAAATTTTTTTCAACCATTAGGTAGTTTTAACCAAATGAAATTTTTCAAATTTTTTTTAAAAAATTCTGTTGGACAGTTTTTGAGAAAAAAAAATATTTATAAGATTTTGAAAAAAAATCGTATGGCAGGTACCGTTATTTTTGGTCTTAAAAAAAATAGAAAAAAACGTCCGGGGGTAAAAAATTAAAACCCATATCTACCAAGTTTGAAGAAAATGGGCCGAGCCGTTTAGGCTGTAGTCGAACCGACAGACAGACAGACAGACAGACAGAATTGCGAGACCCACTTTTTTGGTCTTCGGTATCATCGTAATGTCAACTTTGATCAAAATCTCGAGTTCGATTTTTTTTACGAATGCATAACTTGCCTTATAGTACCTATAAGTCGCAAGTAAAAAATAAAAATTAAAATTAAATGTTTACTTACTGAGTAGTAAGTGCTTAATTAAGAAAACGGAATGTTTTTTTTTTCAATTTTATTGAAAATACATATTGAATTAGTTTCAGGTACTTGAAACAATTTTACAAAAAAATATCAAAAATATACATGAGTTGATTTCATGTAAAACATGAAAACCAAAAAATTTAAAGGCACTCACGAAATTTATATATATAATGATAACCCATCATTTGCTCAACACAAAGATTTTATCAATATTGCTTTTTATTTAATTGGATTATAGGGACTGCATAAACGGCAACTCCCAAAAAATTCTCCAAAAGCTTTCGTTAATAATTAAATAATTATGTAGTCAAAACAAGCTTAAAAATTTCCAATCTACGAACTAACTTATGAATTAATTTTTTTTTTAATTCACAAGTCACCAACTGATTTGTGAATTAAATTTTTTTTTAATTCATAAGTCACATACTCCCTGATGACTTAATTTTTTTTAATTCATAAATCACTTGGTAGGTGGTGAATTAATTTTTTTTAAATTCATAAGTCACTTAGTAGCTTAGGATTTAATTTTTTTTAATTCATAAGTCACTTTGGGGGTTGTGAATTATTTTTTTTTTTAATTCATAAGTCACCAAATATCTTATGAATTAATTTTTTTTAATTTACAAGTCATCTATAGACTTATGACATAAGGATTTTTTAATTCAAAAATTCGCAACCCTGCTCTGAAACGGCGAAATCAGAACCAAAAAATCTTATACAGGGTGTGCCATCTAGTGCTTTCTTTTTAAATCATAGGTTATTTTGACACTAACAGTTGTTTCCCGCTCGAAATCTTGACAGAAAGTACCATACCTCCGAGGAACGATTTGAGTCGTTTACGCTTGAAAAATGTTGGCAATTATTGAAAACTTATTTCTAACGTCAGTAGCCCAAACAGTGCGTTTTTTGAAAACAAGTTTTGGCCGAAATGAAGCACCCACCTGCTGTACGCCAGTTTGTGCAAATAGTTCGCGAGACGGATAGCACTCATGGTCCTCGCCGTCGTACGGTGCGCGCACAGACTCAATTCATGAACATCAACTCGCACATGGATCTCAACAGCTCAACATTTCACGCACTGGCCGCCTGAAGAGAATTCTGAACAAAGATCTCGCATTATTCGCTTACAAGGTTCAATTGACTCAATAATTGAAGGCGCATGACCAACTTCTTCGCTTAAGCCTTAAAGCAGCTTAAATTGGACAAAGATTTTGGGCGAAAAATAATCTTCATCTCGGGGGCTAGTTAACAAAAAAATTGATGCATCTGCGACTCGCAACACCCACACGTTATTGTCCAGAAACCAATGCATCCACAGAGCGTGACAGTTTGGTGCGAATTATGGAGTGGTAGCATCATTGGGCCATTTTTCTTCGAGAATGAGGCTGGGAACAAAGTTTCGATCAACGGTGGGCGTTACAAGGCAATGTTAACCGAGTTTTTTTTACTGAAATTGAAAACATAAATTTGGACTACTTTTGAATCATGCAGGATAGCAAGTCATGCCACACAGACCGTGCCACAATCGATCTTTTGCGCACCGAATTCCCTAATCGTGTTATCAGCGGGCTTGGCGATGTCAATTGGCCGTCTCGGAGCTGCGATTTGATCCCTTTGGACTTTCTTTTGAAGGGAATCGTGAAGGAACTATGTTATGCCAACAATCCAACAAGCCAATATCATCCAAGCAATCCGTAAGTTACAGCACGAAACCATCAACAACTTCTTAATAAAGTGGAGCGCCAGAATGCGCTACTGCGAAGCCAGCTGAGGCAGTAACCTGAACGACGTTGTGTTCCATAATTAAAAGGAATATTTGTTCTTATTAATAAAGCCATAACATTATGCAAAAAAAAGGGAACTTTCAGCCCTATTATGAGTATCAAATTGATTGTCGATAATTTATATCAATTAGTTGATAATTTGGTATTAGGGTATCAACTGGTAATTTTAGACCGATTGTGAATATCTACTTATCAAAAAGTTCATTGTGAATGAGTTTTGTTTATTTGTTCGACGCTTCGCATTTGAAATATTTATTTGTTTTTTGTCGGCCACGAAAAGGTAAATTCTTTGGGCGAAAATGTAAGTTGTTCTTATAAAAAATTTATCCGAACTCCTCAAAAAACATTTCTATCGAAGTCAACATTCTTTTTACTTGCGAACTCGAGATTTTGATCAAAGTTGACATTACGATGATAGCGAAGACCAAAAAAAAGGGTCTCGCTATTCTGTCTGTCTGTCTGTCGGTTCGACTACAGCCTAAACGGCTCGGCCCATTTTCTTCAAACTTGGTAGATATGGGTTTTAATTTTTTCCCCCCGGACGTTTTTTTCGTTTTTTTTTTAAGGACAAAAATAACGGTACCTGCCATACGATTTTTTTTTCGAAGTTTTATAAATATTTTTTTTTCTCAAAAACTGTCCACAGAATTTAAAAAAAAAATTGAAAAATTTCATTTGGTTAAAACTAGCCAACGGTTGAAAAAAATTTTACAAAAAATTGTTATATTTGGTAGCCCCTCTGGGTCCATTTTTTTGTTTTTGATTTTCTCGAAAACGGTACAGCCGATTTAAATCATATTTTTTTATGCCAAAGCTCCTCTAAAGTTTGAATATTATTACATATTCAAATTTTCAATTTTTTATTTTTTAGATTTAAAAAAAAAAATCAAATTTTTTTTTGGAAACTCAATACATATTTCGAAAACCCTATGCTCAATTTTTTTCAAACTTGACAAATAAAAGTTTCTTAACATAATCTACAAGATTTGAGAAAAAAAATGTTGTTTTATCTAAAACTAACGGTACTTTCCAAGCAAATTTTAAAAAATGGTTTTCGAAAATCGTATTTTTCTCGAAAACGGTTCCGAGAATTTTGCTAAAATTTTTTTTCTTTTAATCAATCTTAACGATCTATAATTTAATAAAAAAAAATTGAAATCTAGATATTACTGACTGTACCTACCATAGAACGATTTTTTCGAATTTTGAATTACTCATTATCGACATAACGGATTTTAACGAAATTTTTTATAAAGAAGCTCCTAAAAAGTTTAAAAAACATTGCATTTAAAAACTTAAGAAAAAATATTTTTTCAATTTTTAGAAAAAAAAGTAATTTTTTTTTTTTTTGAAAATTCGATATCTCAAGAACGGCTTAGTATTTTTTTGGCAATTAGACTTTTATTCGTACAATAATAACAACTTAAGGTTGGCGAACCAAAATTTTTTCTTAAAAATGTTTTAAAAATTTTTTACATAAAAGCTTATTTTTTTAACGAACCACTACAACGACTTATAATTTTTGTTCCTGCATAAATTCATATTTGCATAGCATTCTGTTTTTATCTCTTACTACTAAAAGAATTTAAAAAATTCATTTTATCCTTATGAACAGTTTTCTTTAATAACTTTCGTTTTTAAAATTCCTAGTCTATTACATAGGAACAAGTTCGTGCGACTCAGTCGTGTATTTTATTTACTTTGTTCGCTGTTAAAAATCCCGAATAAATTTGTATGTTTACGTTTCAATCAAGAATTTGTGGTTGATAAGAAAATTGATGTGTATCTATTTTGTTGATATCCGTAACACCATCATTCACAGTAATGAAATGATCTAATAAAATTCACAGTCGATAAAAAATGTTTATAGTTGATAGTTATAATACCAACTCATTCAATTTGCTGACATGTATCAAGTAACTAGTTGATAGTTAATAGCTATAATAGGGCTGTTTGTTCATTTTACTGCATTTTTAAAATGAAACTTGTATTTGGCCCACCCTTTACACTCAAAGAATTCAGCTAAATAGCTAAATATTCAATATTCGTATTCAAATGATTTGTTGAACATCTTAAGGCTTCTATGCGTCAAGAAAGTACTTCTACACTCGCTTAACATATTCAAACTTGTGGACATGGACGCGTCTTCGGTAATGTATCTCTTTTCCATTGTTTTTCTGCCAGACGTTTTAAACTGTCACATCGACTTATTAAACAATAGCCCACTCTTTAACAACTTAAATTATAACATGTAACATATTTAGTGTCCTGCTGATGTCATAACTAAGACGAGGCGCGATGATTGCAAATGTTTTCAATAAATAAAATTTAAATAAAATTATAAATTGAGGACAAACAAGACCTTTATTAAATTTTTTGTTACCTTTTGCGTTGATGTTGAAAGGTGGTAACCATAGCAAAGACCTTTCATTCCCCATTAAAACGCAAAATCAAATTTCAATTGAGAGAGATAGCGGGATCTGCAATCTATAACATGAGCACATAAAATGAATTAAATGTGCACTGACGAGAATGCAGCCCTGTCAAATCCATGAATGGCAATTAAATTGATGAAAAGTTGCAAATTTCCTAGTGAAATCGGATATTCTTCTCATTTACTTTCAGTCGGTTATTACTCACAATTTCAAGACACCTGATAAGCTTATCTTGTCAGGTCCGTTAAATAATACTTTTAGTGTGTGCAGACATGACTAATTGCTAATCTAGTCTGTTCTCCTCCCAAAGTTGTCAAATTACATCCATTAATCCGACTAAGTGAATTAAGGTCAACTCTTTGGATGTGTAGCAATGTCCTTAATTTTGATATGTTTTTCTATTGGAACATTTGTGGATCAAAACGAAAAAGAGTTTCAGTCAGAATTTAGTTGCCCAGAATAAAATGATGACCCAATTTATATCCGAATTTGTCTTTGTATGTAGGTCCAGAACTTGTTTTCATCCTTTCTAGGATCTGTTTTATTTGACATTCCTTATGTTGGCCAAAATATCTTTAAATCAACCTTGCTGGGATTAATCCTGAATGGTGGTGAACAAAATGTGAAAACGTTAAAGTAATTTCATTTATTCTAAGAAAGAAAAGTGTCTAAGTGTAATGGCAACACATCTTTACCAAGTGAAAAATTACCAAAAGCCAAAAACATTACATTACTGAATTTTCGCATTCGCAATGAACGAAATCTAATTATTCGGTTCCATTAAAGGGCATAAATAACACAACAAAATTGCACATTATTCAGGGATTACATTGTTATAATGTATGTACATCTACATATACTCTTACATTAAAGGAGTATTGACAGTATTTAGGTGCTGGTGAGTTGCGACGCTTAATGGCCGTTTTTGTGTGACTTTCTGATTTTCGCAAGGACATTGATTAGGGGTAACTTATTGTTATAGTCGGATATGGGTCTTTTTCCTCTTTTTTTTCAGAAAAAAAAACACATAAGCTTTATCCCTTAAAAAGCACTGTTTTATTACTTCTGATTTCTATTAATAAAAGGATCAAATCGTCATACACATTCCATTGGGAAGCACCTTTTTTTATTATTGTTTTGTAAGTATTAAATCTTAATGTGTATTAATATTTCTGTATGAATTATATTACTTGTCGAAACGACTTAAGTTATATCAAGAGTAATTTAGCGAGCTTACATTGGTATTGGTGTGTGATTTAATGTCTCTGCAAATAAGGATATTAACTAAGGATACCCACTGGGAAAATTTGTTCACATACATTAAGGGTACTTACAAAAATTATTTTCAGGAAATTGAGTGTTGTCGCATTTAATATTAACGCTGTCTTTAATAACTTCACGGTTTTGTAATATTTTTAAGTGTTTCATACAAAGTTTCAAGTTCAAGGTAAACCCACTGCACCTTCCTCAAAGAACAATTTTTACTTGCGATATTTTCATTTCACATCTATAAGGGTTGTAAACGAATGCAATCTTTTGCGAACGCAATCACTTCACATCATTCACTGATATCAGTTAAAAGGCTACATTCATTAAATCCACATTGAGACTTCAAACTTGAAATCACAGTTCACCATTTCACATTAAAAATATTGTAATAATTTGATTTCCCACTCATTACATGCAAATCAATGCAAAAACTTGAAAATGATTATAAAGAATGCCAAAAAATGAAAAGTATGAAAATGAATACAAAAAAAAACGAATGGTGATTGTCAATTCCATGAATGCAATCCTCAAATTTAAATCATTAAAGATTGCATTCACAAATAATTGCATTCTTTTGCGACCCTGACATCTATAGAGATTTTTATCAAACTTTATAACAATCAAGTTCGTCTCAGAACATTTCATATCAAGATTAAAAAAAAAAGTTTTAATTAAAAACTGTTTTCATTTATTAGTTTCTTTTTTTTAAATCATGTTTTTAATTATAGACTAATCAAAACATATTTTTTAAATTATCCGAAAACCTGGTATTAATATTATTACTATACATTTCATTGGTGAACTACGAATAAGAAGCCACGAAATGAACTTTTGACTGTTCATAAGCATAAAATTCATTTTTTAAAAGACTAAAAAAAACTTCTTTAGGATTTAAAGGTAAGAATAGGATACCATAGGATTCAAGCAAATATAGATTTATGCAAGAACAAAAATTATAAGTCTTTGTAGTGGTTTCTTAAAAAATAAGGTTTTATATAAGAAAATTTTAAAACATTTTTAAGAAAAAATGTTGGTACGCCAATTTGAAGTTTTTATTATAATATGAATAAAAATTAAATTTACAAAAAAAGTATTGAGCCGTTTTCGAGACATTGAATTTTCAAAAAACAAAAAATTGATTTTTTTTTTCAAAATTCAAAAAAATATTTTTCTTAAAGTTTTGAAATGCAATGTTTTTTAAACTTTTTAGAAGCTTCCCTCTACAAAATTTCATTAAAATCCGTTGTGCTAATAATCAGATATTCAAAATTTTTAAAAATCGTTCTATGGTAGGTACAGTCAGTAATATCTTGATTTCAAATTTGTTTTTTATTAAATTGCAGATATTAAAAAATAATAGAAAGAAGAAAAATTTAAGCAAAATTCTCGGAACCGTTTTCGAGAAAAATACGATTTTCGAAAACCATTTTTTAACATTTGTATGGAGGGTACCGTTATTTTTAGGTAAAATGAATTTATTTTTCTTATGGCTTGTAGATTATTTTTTCAAACTTTTATTTATCAAGTTTTGAAAAAATCGAGCATGGGGTTTTCGAAATATTGAGTTTTCAAAAAAAAAATTTTAAAGTTTTTTTAAAAATCCAAAAAATTTGTTTTGGAAAATTTTAATACACAATAATATTCAAACTCCTGGGAAGCTTTAGCATAAAAAAAATGATCAAAATCGGTTGTACCGTTTTTGAGAAAATCAAAAACAAAAAAAATGGTCCCAAGGGGTGTACCAAAACTACTCATTTTTTTGTAAAAATTTTTCGACCATTACCTAGGTTTAACTAAATTAATTTTTTTTAAGAAAATCGCAGGTACAGTTTTTGAGAAAAAAAAAATATTTATAAAATTTTGGAAAAAAATCGTGTGGCAGGTACAGTTATTTTTGGTCATTAAAAATCAAATCAAAAAACATCCGGGGGTAAAAAATCAAAACCCATATCTACCAAGTTTGAAGAAAATCGGCCGAGCCGTTTAGCTGTAATCGAACAGACAGACAGACAGACAGACAGAATTGCCAGACCCACTTTTTTGGTCTTCGCTATCATCGTAATGTCAACTTTGATTAAAATCTCGAGTTCGATTTTTGAAGTAAAACTTCTTTTCCGGCGTTGGGGGTAAAAAATTTTCTATGGAGCTGTCAGTGACATGTCAAAACGTCACGCTATAACGACATGCTTCCTACAATTATTTTGTATATATTAATTATAGGAATAAATATGTGGTTGTGATATTGTATCTATATTGTATCTATGCTAATCCGAAATTTCGAAATGCATTTTATTTTGTACACAAACCTGGAACCCATGCGACATCTAGTTGTAAGTAATGAGTACATTTGACAAAGGTTTTTACAGAGGCTTTGTTTGAGAGAAAAGAAGTTTTACTTCTAGAGCGCGTACGTCAGTACACACATTCTTTTTTTTTACGAATGCATAACTTGCCTTATAGTACCTATCAATCGCAAGTAAAAATACATCGATAATGAGAAATTCATAATTGGAAGAAATGGTTCGATGAAATGGTATCTTCAAAAAATTTTGTATTGTTTCTAGACCCGTTTTCGAGCAAAATACGATTTTTAAAAACCTTTTCTTATATAAAATTTTTTTTCTCACATCTTGTAGATTGTATTAAAAAACTTTTAACTCTCAAGTTAAAAAAAATCGAGCATCACTCAAAGAAATATTGAGTTTTGGAAAAAACAATTTTATTGAATTTTTTTTTAAATCAAAAAAAAAATTGGAAAATTTGAATATACAATACGCAGGGCCGCCGCTACCATATGTGCAAAATGTGCGGCGCACAAGGGCGCCAACGTCTAGGGGCGGAAAATTAAGAGATAGATCTAACTCAACCTATACAGCATACTCCAAAAGTTTTTCTTAAGTTATTGGAACTTGTTTACATTTGACCGTTCACTACGTAGTTCCCGCACACAATCTACCACAAGTCTTTATTCATATTTTGTT
The DNA here is from genome assembly GCA_911387755.1 of Chrysotoxum bicinctum. Lineage (NCBI taxonomy): Eukaryota > Metazoa > Arthropoda > Insecta > Diptera > Syrphidae > Chrysotoxum > Chrysotoxum bicinctum. The sequence continues at coordinate 155,100,133 of OU426989.1, forward strand.
TGTGATTGTCGCCTCTCACACCAAATAACCTCTTCGATTGCAGTCATAGTCTAAACTGCTTAACGCCATGTCGCCATAGATTGACACTTGGGAAATAGCTTTCCACGCAACCTTCATCTCAGACTTATAAACTCGAAAAGGATTTTGATTTTTTTTTTAAATTTACAGCCCATGTATTTCCCATAAAATAAAACGAAAACAGTGTCTCGAAAACATTAATTTTACTAATTAGTATTTTTCTATGAATGGGTATCAATATTCTGATTACAATGATATAGCTAAATATCTTAAATCTAAGTTGGTAACAAGAACAAAATTATCAAAGGGAGATTTAAAACAATCTTATTTTACCGATGCAAAATGTAAACTAACCATCTTTACAACGGAAACCAAAAAAAAAACAAAACAACGGTAAAAAAAAATGTTTTGTGTCTCTAAATATTTACATAATGTTTCTTTTCAAATAAGGGTTTTTAATTAATTTTGGTACTGAATTGATAAATTACTTAAACGTCAACGGATTGAACAAAATCAGAATAACCCAGAAATTTAACGTTTCAATGGTTGTTTGAATTTAAGCTTTCAATCGACATTCAGAGTTCAGGGGTCAAATTACAGTGACCGAGTGAGTGAGTCCCATCAGTGGTCGAATGAAAACGTCAAATTAGAGTAGATAATCCATTGGTGATGGGTGTCGTAAGCGGTAATGCCAAACTCACATAATTCAGTCACGTATTAGATACTTGATAACTGATGCGGTAATTTGGCCCCAGACTCTATTTATATCAAAATATAGTGATGCAAGCAAATATTAGTTTATGCAAGAACAAAATTTATAACAAAGTTATAAGTTATAAGTCAAATAATCTTTTATATACAAATTTAAAAAAAAAAATTTTTTATTACTTTACGAATAAAAAATAAATTTCCAAAAAAAAAATATTTAGCCCTTTTTTGAGATATCGAATTTTCAAAAAAAAAAATTCATTAAAATCCGTTCAGCCGGTAAAGAGAAATTCAAAAATCGTCAAAATGGTTCTATGTTCGGTACAGTCAGTAATATATTGATTTAATTTTTTTTTTGTTTAATTTATAGAACGTAAACTACGAGTATTATCAAAATTCTCGGAGACGTTTTCGAGAAAAACACGATTTTCGAAAACTTTTATTTATCAAGTTTAAAAAAAATCAAGCATGGGGTTCTCGAAATATTGAGTTTCAAAAAAAAAAATTTAAATACAAAAAAAAAGTTTTGAAAATTTTAATTCACAGGAATATTTTAAATTTTGGGGCGCTTTAGCGTAAAACAAATTTATTTTCAAAATCGGTTGTACCGATTCTTTAAATTTTTTGATTTTTGTTTAAATCTGTTGGACATTGTTTTAAAAATGTTTTTTTTAAATTTCGAAAAAAATCTTACTTCAGGTACAGTTATTTTAGGTCTTAAAAAAAGAAGAAAAATAAAAGTGTGGGGACAAAATTTCGAGACCCACTTTTTTGGTCTTCGCTATCATCGTAATGTCAACTGTGATCAAAATCTCGAGTTCGATTTTTTTACGAATGCATAACTTGCCTTATAGTACCTATGAGTCTCAAGTGAAAAGAGTAAATAATCTTAAAAGGATGCAAAAACTGTACATACATATGTATATGGGATGCTATAATGACTACGTTCATTGTATAAGAATTTGAAGTAAGTAGCTCGGAACGCGACAACAACAATGCACGTTTTCTTAAATTTTTCAACTGCGAAATGGATAATAAATAAAACTTTCACTTATAAAACGTAAATACCCCCGTGTACCCAAGACATGGGGCGGCAATTTAAGGTTCTTGCACAAGGGCGCACGAACACCCAGCGGCGGCACTGACAATACGATACAAACTTTTGGGGAGCCTTAGCATAAAAATTGTTAAAAATGGCTGGTAGCGTTTTTTTAGAAAATCAAAACCAAAAAAAAAAATGGGTCTAAGGCCGGGACCATTAATAACCATTTTCCTGAATTTTTTCTTCAAGCATTACCTAGTTTTAACTAAATTAAAAAAAAAAAAAGTTTTTAGGAAATAACCATATTTTATAACATATTGAAAAAAAACTTCGAATAGCACGTACCGTTATTTTTGGTTCCGAAAAAAAAAAAGAAAACGAAAATGCTATGTACCAAGCTTAAAGAAAAGTTCTTGGCACGCAGCACAATATTAGACTCTGCTGGGTACCGGGACACAGCGGCATACAAGGTAATGAAAATGCCGATGAGTTGGCAAGACAGGGATCAGCGCTCGACGCTAGTCAAGCAGAGATGGTAAGCATCCCACTCTGTAACATTAAACAGAAAATTTCAGACATAATCCTAAGGAAATCCAATGAAAGGTGGAATCTACTTGACACCTGTGATACTACTAGGAAAATATGGCCCTGCTTTAACAAGCAGAGAACTGACAAAATTATACAACTTAGTAAGAAGTCCCTTCGCTCTCTTACGAGCATAATCACCGGACATAATTTATTGAAATACCATACATTTAAAATGAAACTAAGTACAGATGACCTATGCAGAGGATGTGGTGATGAAGAGGTACATGAAGACACGTCACACTTTCTCTGTCATTGCCTATCACTATGCCACCAGAGAAAGAAATGGCTCGGTAGCTACTTCTTTGATAATCTATAAGATATTTCTAATATTTCAGGAATACGCATATTGAACTTCGTCAACGCCTCAAAATGGCTTGACTGATTAATAGAATACATAGGTTTTATCAGGAAAGAGTGATAACACTCACGGGTAACACAATGGATCTACATTGATCTAAGTGTGACAATAGCAACATCAATTGTCAGCCCAACAACCTAACCTAACCTAAGCTTAAAGAAAATCGGCCGATCCGTTTAGGGGGTAGCCGGACGGAATTGCCAGACCCACGAATGCATAACTTGTGATAAAGTAGCTATGTACATACATGTCATAAGTAAAAATGAGTGGGCCAATTTCAAATGTTTACGAATATTTAAAAACTGAATTTGCGAAATAATTTATGAATCAATTCTTGACTTTTATTAACTTTTCAAAAAAAAAATTTGGTCCTAAATATGCTTATTTGAAAAATTTAGTATGCCATATGATTAAAACCTTCAAGAAGCTTCAAAGAAAATATTTTGGCCAATACCAATTTAGCCGTAAACGAGAAGTCATGTATTTCGAAAAATAATAATGAATCAAAACAAATAAGGAAGGAAATCTTACTAATCTTACTAAATTTTAATTAATAAAGAAAATATTTTCTCTGGGCTGATGGATCAATATTTTTTAAAGAGTTATGAAGAAAAAAACTATTATTATTACATTAACTCTGATGCAACAAAAATGTATAACAAAACTACGAAAACAGAGAAAAGTATGCATACGCCCTAGTGCACCATTATTTTACAGACTCGCATTTCTGTTAATTGATAAAAAATTAATGAAATTCTTTGAAATACATATATTTATTTTTTCCTCATTGAAAACTTTTTGCAATATACATACATATGTCTTTACAATTACGCCAAACGGCCCGCTCAAAATCGAATAAATAAATCGGAATAACTAACAAAAGAGTTAAAGTTTGGAAAAAAATCCAAAAATGAATGCAAAAGGTGTCCTTTACTTTTTTACTTGCGACTTATAAGTACTATAAGACCAGTTATGCATTCGGAAAAAAATTGAGCTTGAGATTTTGATCAAAGTTGACATTACGATGATAGCGAAGACCAAAAAAGTGGGTCTCGCAATTCCGTCTGTCTGTCTGTCTGTCTGTCGGTTCGACTACAGCTAAACGGCTCGGCCGATTTTCTTCAAACTTGGTAGATATTGGTTTTGATTTTTTCCCCCACACGCTTTTTCTTTTTTTTTAAGACCAAAAATAACGGTAGCTATTATACGATTCTTTTCGAAATTTTATAAACATTTTTTTCTCAAAAACTGTCCCACAGATTTTTTCAAAAACAATTCAAAAAATTTCATTTAGTTAAAGCTGGGTAATGGTTGGAAAAATTTTTCCGAAAAATGATTATTTTTGATTTTCTCAAATTTTTTCTTTAAATTTTTTCTTATAAACGTTTTAAAAATTTTGTATACAAAAGCTTATTTTTATAATTTTTGGTCTTGCATAAGCTAATATTCGCTTGAATCACATGGCATCCTGTTTTCAGCTCCAACTACTAAAGGAGTTGTTTTAGTCTATTAAAAATAAATTTTATGCTTATGAACAGTTTTTCTCTAATAACATTAATTTTTGAAATTCTTAGTCGTTTACATAAAAGCAAGTTCGTGCGACCCAGTCGTGCATCTTATTTTAACAATTTCACCATAATAAAGCTTCTTAAAGATTTGAAAAGTTTTGTTTTCAAATTTAAAAAAAATTCTGTTTGAAAATCTTATATTTCTCGAAAACGGCAACTTGAATTTTGATAAGTTGTATTCCGGTTGGCTTAATTTTTACAATCTATAATTCAAAAAAAAAATAAAATGCTCGCATAGATAGATCGTAAGAACTTGCTTTTTTTTTAAGATACTTAGAATTTCAAAAATATATGTTTTTAGTGAAAAGCACTAAATTAGCTTTTAAAAAGCTAAACCAATTTTTTTAGTAGCTGGAGCTTAGAACAAAATGATTTAAATTTGTGAAATTCAAACGATAATTATTGGCCCGTTTTTTTAAATTTCAATTTTCAAAAAAAAAACCGTATAAGAACATTTATTAAAACCCGTTTTGCCGATAATGATAAAACCGAAATCGACGAAAAATTGTTCTATGATAGGTACCTACTGTCAATAATATCTTAATTTGATTTTTTTTTTGATAAATTATACGAGTAGATCTTAAAACTTAAGCTAAACAAAGAAATTTTTTGATCAATTTTCGAGAAAAATATGCTTTTCGAAAATCATTTTTTTTACAATTGTACGGTGGGTATCGTTATTTTATTTTTATGAGATGAATTTTGTTACTACATCTTCTAGATATTAGTAAAAATCTGTTAATTATGGACTTTGAACAAAAATCGAGCATGTTGTTTTCGATTTTACCTATGTATTTAATTTTTTAAATAAGAATTTTTATAATATGGTAACTACATGACTGAATGAATTTTTTTAAATATTTTTTGGACAGTTTTTAGAAAAAAAAACTAATTTATAAAATTTCGAAACAAATTTGTGTCGCAGGTATGTAGGTGTAGTTTTCGGTCGTAGTATAAAAGAAAACACGTATGGAGAAAAATTCATAAATGATATCTACCAAGTATAAAGAAAATCGGCCGAGCTATTAAGGATGTAGTAGAATATGCAAACGGTGTTCCCAGTCAGTTCCCGTCAGGTCAAGTCTGATAAAAATGTCGATTTTATTATTTGTACGAAGGCGTCACTTTGTCATGTATGTCGCAAGTAAAAATTAAGGCATTACTGACAGTACTTGCTATAGAACTCTATTTTTTTAACTTTTCCACTATCGGCATAACGGATTCAAATGAATTTTATTATTTTATTCTAAAAATTAAAAAAAAAAAAAAAACAACATTGTGTATCACAACGCGATACAATATCTTTTAGATTTTTGAAAAAAAAAATTAATATCTCTAAAACATGAAAGTGTCGTACAAATATATTTTTTTTAAATACCACTATAACAATTTAAAATGTTTGATCTTGAATGAATTTAAATTTGCCTAAGTAATCACATGCAATTCTATTTTTATCTCCAACTACTTAAGTACTTGTTTAAACCTATTAAAAATGAATTTATAAAAATTATTATATAACGAAAGTGCCAACCAATTATGCGTTTTTTTATAAGTACATAATTATTAATTATTTATTGTGATAATTTGTATCAATCCGTATATTGTTTTTTTTTTTTAATTAATTAAATTAGTACAATTTATTTATGAAATACAAGTTGGATTACGGGAATAGAGCTAAAAAAAACGCTGGGTTTTTCTCGACGATGGCTGGGTGTGATGAAGTCGGAAAGTTCTCATTTGATCTGTTAGATAATACCATTTAGTTTCCACTATGGAGCAGTGGGGTGTCCTTCACCGTGTGTACGTCGTATTTGTAATAAACAATGAATCGGTAGTGAAAGTACAGCGTGCATTCAGAATTCACTTCAACATTGGCCGTCACGGTGCGATTCCTAATCTGAAAGCAATTATGAGATGCGTCACGGGAACAACGGGAATAATTACAAAAAAAGCACCCTGGCCCCCTACGTGCTGTAACAACTGCCAAAAATACGTAAAGGGTAAGAACCGCTGTTCTCAAAAATCCACGATGCTCAAGCTTTACGAATTAATCGTTCTTCCGTTTGACGTATCGTCGTGAGTTGAACTTCCATCCTTATAAATTGAGATTGTTCAACAATTGAAACCCACTGATTACCAGCAATGATCACAATTTGCAATAGAGATGCTCTCGTTATTTGAGGTGAATGAAGATATGCTATTATTTATAAGGGATAAAGCGCAGCGCATCTTCACCCCGACGGGTTTGTAAATAAGCAAAACTGCCGTTATTATGCTGCATTAAACCCTCAAGGCCTCCACGAAGAACCGTGGCAAAGGCCGAAGGTGACTGTTTGGTGGTCCCTACATTTAAACAATGACATGCTTGATAAATTTTTAAGATCTGAGTTGCGTAGAAGAAGGCGAACTATTTACCCGTCAAATGTCTGGTTTCAACAAGATGAATCACCTCCTCACACTGCTGTCGTCACAATGAACGTCGTACGCGACCTGTTTCCCTTCGGCTTCATTTCACGTTTTGAAGATACGTATTAGCCTCCTAGATAACCCAACTTCACAGTGTGCGACTTTTTTCTTTGGGGATATCTTAAGTCAGGTGTTTACAAGTCAAAACCCCGCACATTAAACGAACTTAAGGATGCAATAAAAACGGAAATTGCATTAACAGACGAAAACTTTCTTCAACGCGTTCATTCAAATTTTTTTGACCGACTTGATGTTTTTTTTTTAAACTTAAAATGGCACTTATTTGTATAAAATAAAATATTAATAATATAATTCCACATCTTAAATATTCTCTGTTTTATCTATTTTTTGTCTCTATTCCCGTGAACCACCCTGTATACACATTTATGTGAATGTATTTTTTCTTTCAATACCACATTTTTCATCCCAAAATGCCAAAATGATATGAATCAAAATCAGTAAAAAAAAAAACAGTTTTATTTAAGATTCATTTTACTGTTCATACAATCTTCAAGATTTTAATTTTAAATGGAAACACTAATTATGTATATCTCTATCCAAGGAAACCTACAAATAAATTTAACATTTCTTTCCATGGTTTTAATTCCATTTCTATAAGCTTGCTAAGGGATGCTGTCCTTAGAATTAAATATTCAAATGGGCTACAGGTGTTGCAATACATGTTAAACAGAAAAAATCAATTTCCGTTGAAAAGGAGATTTGTTCATTTGAAATAAGAAAAGAGATTTGAAAAAAAGACAGAAATTAAACATATCATTTATTATGCTAATCTTTTATCTTTTTCACACAGATTCTTATGCCTTCTTTAAAGAAGACTCGTTCTTGTTTCTGAGAGGATATCAGCTTCTTCAAAGTAGAAACAATTCATCGTCAGTGCCAGGTGATACATGAATGTATTCGAAGAGTGATATCCGGATATGTGAGAAACAGGATACTATAAAACATCTATATCAAACAGCAGGACAGACAAATTGTTTGAGAAGTTAAGTAAAATAAGGAAAGACAAATTGAGTTTAAGTCACATTGCTTGCAGAGCGCTGTTTTTATTATACTCAGGACTAAGGACTAAGTAAAGCGTTTATAGAAAAAAATAGAACTAGAAATTTTATTCAAACTTGACATTCAGATGAAGGGCGGTTTCTATTTTTTGAGAATATATTAAAAACGGACAGATGCGGGAGAATCTCTGATGGGGTCCCTGAAATTACTTCTAAGAACAATTAAACTCAATTTATTTTTTTTTTTCACAGTAAGACTGTAATTGAAATAGATACAGGGTGGGTCAAAAGTTTCTTTGTAATTTGAAAAAATCATAAAATCAAACCAAACTTGGGAGATTTACTAGTATGAAGGAACTACAGCGCTTTAGAAAAGAATTTTATTTTGATAATAATAACTCGATTATTTTAGCCCCACGGAGCTCATCGGCGTCATTTTAATGTGCGAAATCCACCCTCTGTGCATATGATTACGGCACTGGTGGCACAATTTTGTCAACAGACCTCGAACTGCCCAAACTGAAGCGAATGTAGAACGCATTCTTGCAAGTGTTGTGGACAGTCCCGAAACATCAACACGAGGGCGCTCTGGTCAACTCGGTGTGTCCCGTAGTTCATTGCAAAGAGTCCTAAGAACCGAACTGCAACTGTTTTCATACAATTTTCAATTTAGACAATAATTAAAGTCAGGAGATCCTCCGGAACGTGCTGTTTGAGCAGTTCGTTTACCAGAAATGGCAAGGCAGCAAAATGATTTCATTCATCATCTCATAATGAGTTATGAGGCTCATTTCCACTTAAATGGATTCATTAATAAACAAAATTGCCGTATATGGGGTACTGAGAACCCAAGGTTGATCCATCCGAGGTAATTGCATTCACTTAAAGGCACTGTCTGGTGTGGTGTAACTTTAGAAAAAATATTGGGCGATTGTTCTTTGGAGACGATGCCGCCAATACTGTAACAATAAATAGTGAAAGGTATCGGGCTAAGATTGAAATTTTGTTGAGGCCAACGGTTGCTGATAGTCTTGAGATGTGATTTCAGCAGGATGGAGCTACTGCGCACACTGCTCAATGGCGCTACTAAGGCTGAAAACACACCGGATCAAACAAAAAGTTTTTGATAGTCAAAAAAAACATTTTTTATTTGAACACACACCTAGTGAAACAGAATTCAACAAAACAAAACGTTTTGTTTTTTTGTTTCGTTTGGTGTGCGTTGAAATGAAAGAAAATACAAACTATCGTAAAAGCTTAACTCCGGCTGAAAGATTATATCTCTACGGCAAGTAAATACAAATAACAATTTTGTGTTTACAAAAAAAACATTATGTTGTGTTTATTTATAAGAAAAGAGAAAAGCTGTGAAATGCAACGAAAGAAGAAAATAAAAACAACGGAGTCAAAATTTTGTTTTGCAAAAAACAATAGGTCACCTATCGGCAACGAAACATGTTTTTCTGTTTTGCTTTTGTTTTTATGTTTTGTTTCATTTGGTGTGCGTTGCGCCATAAGAAAGTATGCAATTATCGTCAACGACCCTTGTTCGAAACAGTCTTGTTGCATTCGGTGTGTGTCGCTCGTATACAATAGCATGTATTTTCGACAACCACCATCGTAACACCTCAAAACAAAAACATGTGTTTTGTTTCGTTTTCTTTGGTGTGTTTAGTCTCATAAGAAACAATGTTCTCTTGTTTCACGAAACCACAAAACATGTTTTGCTTTATCCGGTGTGTTTTCAGCCTAAGGGAAATTTTCGGCGACTGAATAATTCACAAAAATTCAGGATTTAATTGGCCTATTGATAAATTATTAAAAAAAAAAATCTATAAATTTTATTATCACTTCAAATTAGGAAGTCACTTTTGACCCACCCTGTATATGGCTACTGAAGAAGAGCAATCAGCATAGTAGTATTTTTTAAATATAAATCAATAGGCGCGTTTTATTGGTAATCTATATCTAGCGCAGTAATACAAGCACCAAAAAAACGCTTTATTCACTCTTTAACTCACTCTTCCTTCCTACTTGTTGAATTAACTTACACGGATGTGTTCGAAAGATCTCGTTTTTAAGCTGGAGTTGAATATTCATGAAAATACAGATTGAGTTGAAATATTTATGAAAATGCAGATCGAGTTGATTTAGAGTTTTTCTCACTGTTAAATTTAATTTAAAACTTACAAAAGTGCGAAAATATATCGCATATATATACTGAGTATTGGAGAAAAAAAACATAGTACCCAATAAAATGACATTGGCACAAAATTTTAAACAGCCTCTTATTAAGGTAGTAGTATTATACTTCTTTTATATTTCCTAACTCTAAAGTAGTTTTCTAACTTTAAACATTTTTTAACTAATATCGTCCTAAGGCTAGGAGTGCACATTCAATTTTTAGTTGTACAACTGTTTGGATACTTATAGAAAACAGATGAACTACTCGTATTTGGTTGAATGTCCGCGCAGGTGAATATAATTATATGTTACACAAAATAGCGAACTCACTTTAGGCAATCGTTTAGTTTGTGTCAAAACACAAACTTTTTAGTTTCTTGAACCAAACAGTTGCGAAACCGCCTAGCCAAAGGCAATTTCTTTTAATAAATTGATTCTGAGCAACCTTAAAACAATAGTAGTTCGTGCAAAAAATTAAGTAACCAGACCTAATTTGACGTTTTTAAATGTTTAAGAGTGAAGTTAGAACGATACTAAAAAAATAAAATAGGTATTCTGAGAGTTTAACTTCAATAAAAGTGTAGAGAAAGTATGATGCTGTGTTCGATTAAAATTTTGCAGAATCGTTGTCTCAACCTAGTTTCATACTAAAACAGCTTTAATATCGTATTAATTCAACTAAAATGTGCAAGTTTTTCAGTTGTTAAATAAATTCAGCATAATGTCGCAGTTACACGACATTTTTGAACAAATGCCATTGAACTGATAAAACAAATCAATATGAAACCAATCGCCTTCGCGTAAATTAATTCAATATTTTATGACATGTTATGAATTAAAGTTTTGCATTTGAAAAAATATTTTTTCTATAAATTTCGGAGCGATCACACTTTGGATTAGTAAAGGCAAAGTATAATAAAATAAATATTAACGAACACACCCTCAAGTATGCCACATATATTTTTTCGGACACCACCTAAACACCTCCTACATTTCAACATCCGAAACTCCATATTCACTAAATTATCCATTTCAATTACTAGCTTATTGTTATTCACTAATCGTTTGTTGTTGTTTTCCATGTTAAATTTTGCGATGTAGTGTATTCACTAACCAATAAAACACGGCTAATAATCTATATGTATCTTCAGTTAGGAAATTAATTCTAACTTGTCTAAGACTATTACACCTTTTCTATTCTTTACTAGCCATATATTAAGTATTTAATGGAAAAAGGATAATTTTTTTCAGATTTTTGGTATACAAAATATTCACAAAGCAATTTCATACGCCCCAATTGTACACTTTATTTTCTAACACACATAGATTTGCGTGGGTATATTATTTGATCTTGGGCTTTGTGAGGGCTGTTTACTTGAAGAAACAACTTTTTAAGCGCTCAGTTGAATTTGTTCGTTTTGAAAAATTGATTCGATTTTTAAGATACGAAAAAAAATCCATCCATGTTACAAGTTTTGTATTCAATTTTAAACGAATTTCCTTTTTTTTCTCTTCCTATTGTTCAATGTTAAATTTTCAATAAAGTACATATATCAGTTTTAGAAATCGGGAGGAATGAGTGGGCCTGTCACTCAATTCAATTTCCAACAAATTTTCTACTTGATTTTGCCCATCATTTTGACAAGAACCTTAAATTGAATTTATTTATTGTATTTCTTTGTTAAACACTTCCTTGAAATTAACAAAAAAGAAGGATAAGTTTTACAGAACGTTATTGAGCATACGAAGCAATAATTAAAGGTTTGCTATTCGTTTAAAGTCAGAATATAAATTTAAATTAACTATGGCAGTAATTTTACCAAAGGTACTAATTTATTATGGTAAGGCTAAGAATGAAGTCACGATTTTCTGCCGTCTATTATTTCGTTCACAGTTTAAATAAAGCTACTTTAATTTTTGGGATTGAATAGTCATGCCATAGACAAATTACAAGTCTGTCTCTAGCCTTATAATTATTGTTTTCTATCTACAACAAATTTCAGAGCACGAGTGTCGAAATAAATGAAATTCCGAACCGCCAAGAATCAATGGTCCTAGCAATATCGTATAAGAGGCGGTTGAAAACCCCCTATATAACCACAAACTGATAGAAGAAGCACATGTGAATATACAACACCGCAAAACAAGAGCACCGATAAGATATGATTGAACAAGGAGGCTTACTTTAAGACTGAAACAGAGGCTGATCGAAAAACAGCGAAGGTATCCTAATCACTAAACCACAGGAATAGTGTATGTATTTAGGCAGCATTTTCAAAGGACTGGGGTCATAATTCTGTACGTGTCAAAATTCAGTTCGCAAAATTCTGTACTCTACAATTTTGTAATGTCAGGGGCATAAAAGTTTTAGTAGGATGAAAAAAAAACTGGAGTATGCAAACTTGCTGATAATTTTAGAAAGAAACATTTGGTCAGCACACAAAAATCTTGGCTTCAGAATGGGGAGTTTATCTCTAAGAGAAGAAATACAAGTTCGATTTACAGAATTTGGGAAAGTAGAATTATAGATTTAAAGAATTTTAGCCACATAAAATTTTGAAATATAGAACAAATTGGCATCATGTATAGCGAGTAATAGATCAAGAACGTAAACACTTTTCAGTCAAGTAAAAACCAATTTAAGTACCCAGTATGGTATTGAAAAAGCATGTCTATTTAGCTTTGAAAAAGCGTTATAACAACATTACTTATGGTTCACCAGCAGAGCTCTTTAAATACGTGGGAAGGTAGTGGTGGAAGGAAGTACACATTTCCGATGGCTTACTTACTTTACTATACTCTAGATACAGTCCAGGATGGCTTACGGCCTCAACCATCAAGCCCCTCCAGCCAGGTCTGTCCCTAGCAAGCTGCCTCCAGTTACATACACCAAGTTGGTTGAGGTCGTTCTCCAATTGTGTGCGTCACCTTACGTGGAGTCTTCCTCTGCTCTGCTGACCATTAGGTGTAGATTCAAAGACTCGTCGGGCTGGTCCATTGGTGTTTACATGCTCCAAGTGTTCCAGCAATTTCAGTCTGTGTGTTTTCAACTTTTTGAAGTCCCTGGAAAAGCCCGTAAAGCTCGTCTGTTGCCTCTTCTCCTCCATAATTCATAGATACATACTGGACAGAAAATCAGCCGAAGAATCTTCTTTTTGAAGCACGCAAACAGATTCTCACCTGCTTCTGATAAAGTCCATATTTCTACTCCATGCAGCAGTACCTGTACGATTAGTGTCTTATAAAATGTCTTATTAGTTCTTTGAGAGAGAGCTTGGCTTTACTACTCAAATGCCTTCTTAGCCAGAAGAAACAGCGATTGGCGAGAGTGATTCTTCGTTTGATCACTGCACTGATGTCATTTTGCGAGGTACTAGTGGAGCCCTGGTAGACAAAGTACTTGACAACTTCAAAGTTTTATCTATCCTGGGTGAAGTTTTGCCCGAGTCGACGGTGTTGAAATCTTTTCTCGATTAGAGCATATTCTTCGTCTTGTCCTCATCAACACCTAAACCCATTTTCACCGCCTCCAATTCACGAATGTCACAATCAATTTATTGGAAACCAAGTTTGGAGAACGTGTTATCTGACGAAATGGTCCAGTCGCTTGGCCGCCTCGGTCGTGCGATTTGACGCCGTTAGACTATTTCCTGTGGGGCTACGTCAAGTCTATGGTCTATGCCAACAAGCCAGCGACGATTGATGAACTTCGTACGAATATCGAACGTGAAATTGCAGCAGTATCGGCCGATTTATGCTTGAAAACCGTCGAAAATTGGGTTCAGCTTCTGGACTTCTGCAAGCGTGCCCGTTGTGGTCATGCAAAAGAAATCGAGTTCCATACATAATGGCATCGAACGTACTTTCACAGGAATAAAGAATTTCATTGATATCCAAAACCGTTTTTGTTTTATTTAAAAAAAAAAACTTTTGTAGCGCTCTTATTGAAAAACCCTATACAAACGTGCCAGTTACAGCTCGCTTTTTTATGCCAATGATGGCATCATCAATGTCCATATCAGACTTTTGAAAAATCGTACCTCTGTTTTTGACTTGCGAGTTGCGTACAATTGCTTCAAGAAAGATGTTAAATAGGTTGCATAATAACGCATCGCGTTGCCTCAAACCTTTCTTCACATAAAAAAAAAAAATGAATACACCATTATCTATAAAAAGGCGATCCATACAAGATATATAGAGGCATATCGCTTCTACACGTCACTTTTAATATTACTATCTAATTGGTGGTATGCTGTTCGTTAAGCACAATATTAATTGCAAGTTGAGACATAATATCTGAATCATGAAATAGAGTATGCATTTTTGGACATGTTAAGTGCATAAAGTAAAGGTCTTTTTGGAGTAGTTTATAGTAAAGGTCTGCATGAATACATTCATTTACCTTCTCTGAGTAAGCACAGTACTTCAGTGTATTCTGTTCGTTGCATGCATAGAAAGTAGTGTACACTGAAAATGAATACACTATTCTAAAAGAACAAACACTGCACACCATTCGATTCCTTTATAACAAAACGAATACACTGTTTGGTTTCTCTCCTAGGCTTGAATGCTTGAACCAAATAGAACAGAACAAGCCTAACAGTTATAAACACACCGAATACAGCGAACGCAGCGAGTATAAAAACGAATACACTGTTTGGTGTCTCTCCTAAGTATTTCTGGAATTATAGATAATTTTGTATAGCAAAATCGATAATAATTTACAAATTTTAATTAGATTAGATTAGATTAGATAAATTTCTTTATTACAATATATAAGTTTTACATTCTATTAAAACTAAGAATATAAGGACATGGCTAAGCTGCCGTCTGCCTGATAGACATTTTTTTTTAAACTAAAATACATACATATAAGTAAAATATGAAAGTTTTTAAATCTTCATTAACAGTTTTTCATATTTTTATTTATTTTATCAACTTATTCTACTTTTAAGGAAAAAATTATATATTAAAGAAAAAGCGAATCTTAAAAAAGGGAGTAGTTTTTTTTTTTTTTTTTTTTTTTTTTTTTAAATACAATTAGTTTATAACCGATCATAGTAATGATAGAAATGAGATACATTTTAAAACTTTAAATTTGAAAGATATTAAACTTTTTAAGCAATTTGAATGATTTGAAACATAAATAAATATCTACTATTCAATTTTCACGTGATTTGAAACACAAATATTTGAAAGATATTAAGCTTTTTATGCAATTTTAATGATTTGTAACATAAATACTATACAATTTTTACGTGATTTGAAACACAAATATTTGAAAATATATAAATATTTTATGCAATTTTAATGATTTGAAACATAAATACTAGGTATAAAATTTTCACGTGATTTTAAACACAAATATTTTTTAACTGGGAGAATATTTCCTTAAGGTTCAAAAACTATTGCGATATGACAAAGCATGTTTACAAAATTTAAAGAGATTTACCCAACCAATTGATCCATTGAGAATATCAATAAGCTCGTTCCAAGTCAAAAAGCTGGTTTGGAAATATAATCGCCTTATTTCTTGCAATATTGGGCAAACTGCTATAAAATGGTGAGTACCTTCAAGTTCTCTTAAATTGCAGAGAGTGCAGATTTGTGATAAATCGGATCTATAAGGCACAAAGTTAAGGTTAAGTATTTCGACTCTAGCTCTAAAAATGATACCGATAGCTTCTGCAGTCAGTTCCTTGCAAAAATAATTCATATCGGATGACAATTGGTGGTTCAGGTTCCTGTAAATGTTTCTACTTTCTGAAGAGGATGCTCTTTCTAGATATTGTAAATATATCGCATTATCAGTTTTAGCAATCAGGTCATCAAGTAAATTCTGCCATTCAATAACGTTATTTTCAGTTAGAAGAAGCGTTACATTTTGTGCCGCAGCAAGATGGTTCCATTCCTTGAAAGGTGTTGCGTTTCTTCGAAGTTGCCTTAACAAAATTGACTTATGTAGTCCGTTTTCTCTTTTCACTACTGTAGTCAGATAGTTGGCATGCGATTTAAGATTTTGGATGTAAATCGGTGCTAAACCTGACTCCACATGTAAAGCATACGTTGGTGTTGCGTTAGGTAATCGGAATAGTCGTTTGAAAAAGAACCTCTGGATACTTTCGAATTCCTCATGTTGTGCGTACCCAAACGCTTGCACCCCATAACACATACAAGTATTGACTGTTGCTTTGAACACTCGGTACTTCGATGCTACATCAATGTTACTGTTGCTGAAAAACGTTGGCCACATCAGATTTATAGCTAGTTTGGCTTCCCTACCTTTCTCCTTTGCATGTTTGCTCCAGTTAAGGTTAGATGTTATCAACACTCCCAGGTACTTGAACTCCTTTACTACATCGATGCATTCATTATTGATGGTCCATGATTCCTCCGGTAGCCTCCTTCGGTGTCTAGATTCGAAAATCATAGCTTTTGTTTTACTTGTATTGATTTTTAGGCCCCAATTTGAACAGTAGTCTTGAAGTCTGTTGATTTGCAATTGCAAAGCACATGGTGTATCAGCCAATAGCACCAGGTCATCAGCATACAGTAAGACTTTGACTAAGTAGCCCGCAAAAAATACACCTCCCGGAAGAATGTCAGTGACAGCATCAATATAAAGGGCAAACAAAATTGGGCTGAGAATGCATCCTTGGGGAACACCCGTAGACGTCCCAAACCATTCCGATAAGTTGCTTCCATTCCAAACTGCTGCAGTTGTTGAATCCAGGAATTTGGAGTATAATAGAAGAAATTTCCTAGATACACCTATAGATGATAGCTTGTAGATCAATGCTTGCCTGCTTACCGTGTCAAATGCCGCTTTAAAATCTACGAAGCAAACGTAGAGCCTTTTAGAATTCTCTAAATACTTTGATGCAATACTAGACAGCGCGAAGATATGATCCACAGTAGAGAATCCGGACCGAAACCCTGCTTGAAAAATACTTAAGCGGTTTGTTGACTCGATCCATCTGATAAGCCTCTCATAGAGAATTGAGCTAAAAACTTTTCGCAAAGTATTTAGGATAGATATGCCCCTATAATTCTCAGCAACGCTCGCCTCCCCCTTCTTGAAAATGGCATAGATAATCGCTTTATTAAAACAGATCGGAACGGAGGCATCATCGTAGAGTTGGTTGAAGAAGTTTAACAGATAGTTTTTGAACGGTAAAGTGGCGAATTTATAAAATTCGGCAGGGATTCCGTCGATACCAGGTGCCTTGTTATTTTTCATTTTATCCAAAACTGTATGCAGTTCGTTCATTGAAATTGGGCAGTCTAGTTCGTATACACAGGTGAGTGGTTGCGCATAGCTTAACTCTAAAATGGTGGTATCATTAATTGCTAACAGCTTTTTAAAATGATTTGCAAGACTGTCTTCTCCTATAGCGTTATTGTTTGCAGTTTTTTGAGAGCGCCCTCCTAGTTCTCTTACATTGTTCCAAAATTCTTTCGAGTTCTTACAAGAGAAAAGTTTATGAGCTACAAGTTTCAAATAATCGATCTTTTTCGTTGAACATAGTTGTTTGTATTGCGAATTACAGTGCAGATACTGGGTTTTGAAGAAAGCAGCGTTGGTCGATCTGAAAAGCTTTAAAAACACAAAAGATTTCTTTCGTAGTCGCTTGCAGTCATTATCAAACCATCTATTTACTGGTTCAGCTTTTTGGGTTTTGGTGAGTGCATATGAAGCTGAAGTCTTTATTGCATCCATTATACTTTCTGCGATCTCATCAAATGATCTTGATGATTGTATTAAAGGGAGGATATTAATATTTCTATTAAGACGATATTGATAAAGAACACGTCTGTTCTCCACCCATTTTAATTTTTGTAACTTAAGTGAGGGTCTTTGAAGCATTATATTTTCGAAACAGATTTTCACTGCAATTGGTTGATGAGCAGAAAATGTAGCTGCAAGCACTTCGAAGTCAACTGCAGTTTCGATCCATAGACCAGACACAGCACATAAGTCAATGACAGAGTGTCCTTGACCACTTATGAAAGTGAGTTCGCCTTTATCATCTCCTTTGGAAACTCCATTTAAAACAAAGAACCCAAAGTTTTCGAAGAAATCTATCAGAGTTCTGCCATTAGAGTTAATTGTACCGTCCTTAGAGTTTCTTTTCACTTTGAAGTCCGTTTGAGATTCTGTATGATGTGAAATGGGATTTTGGTATTCACCGATTCGAGCATTAAGGTCTCCAATTAACATTATATTTCCAAAAGAGCTGGCATTTATCAAATTATACAAGTAATCGAAATCATTCTGCCAGTTATTACAATTTAAATAGAGTGGTATGATAAAATACTTGGAATTATTATTATTGATTTGTATAAAAACCCTATTTTCAATACATTTAAACTCAACAAAACTACCAAGAGTGCTTGTTTTAATGCCACATAGAATGCCTCCACTAGCTCTTCCCATAACATTACTTCTAGTGGCTGGAATCCATTTTAATTTATAACCGCTAAAATACTTATTAAAATTATTTTCATTTCCTTGCTCAATAAATGTTTCTAATAAAATAATTATATCAAAATCTAATATAAATTTAAAAAAATCTGGTAACAAAAGTTTACTTTTGAGACCTGTTATGTTATAAGACAATATTTTAAAATTAGTTACTTCATTTATTTTTGTATGGCAGACGGCAGGTGCATCCTATTGTGAATGATGTTGAGTATTGTTTTGTATTTGCCACATAGATGGCGGTGATGATGCATGAGAGCTTGATGCACTGACAGCACCAGCTGTAGGTACCTTCAGTCCCCCGCTGCAGTCGAATAGCACCAAAACGTTCTCCCCAAACGTCTGCTTTAGAAATGTCAATTCGTTGACAGTTTTGACAATTAATCCTTGTGATAATTTGTAAACAAACATGTGTTGATCAATTTGAAGCCTGTCGCCTTTTATAAATATTTTCGCCGCCTGGTTAGCTTCAAGTAATTTAGTTTTAATCGAATAAAGTGTTTGTCGTTTTTTCCTATACATGAGTGAATGTTCGCGGTTGATACTGATTCCAGAGTTTTTTAGTTTACTCGTTTCCGATATGATGCGATCTACAAGTTCTCTGGATTGAAGCTCTAAAATTACAGTTCCTCGTTTTTTTTGTGTGTTAATAATTTCCCGAGATTTGTTTACAGGTAACACATCAGTCTGGGCGAATTTAAGCAGTCCTCTGCAAGTTTGAGTGGCAAATTCGGTTGGATTGGTGTTTTCATTAAGTGGCAAATGTACAACCACAATATTTTCATTGGCTTTTCGTGATAAAGCTTCTAATTGTGATTCGAGAAGATCACATCTTTCCGTCATTAGAGCCAGTTTTTCAGAAAGTTTGTTGTTTGTCAGTTTTAGTGTTTGAATTTCAGTTGACAATGCTGCGATATCAGATTTTGTAGCAATGTCTTTGATTTTCTCAGTTAGACAGTCATTTAAGATTTGTTTTAGATCGGGAATTGAAAGCTTTCCAACATCAACGGTGTGTGTCATAGTGCTTGCAATGAATCTTTTGTTGTTGGATTCTACTTCCGGCGATGTTTCAGCTACCCCTCTTTTGCGGTACATACAAATAATTTGTATTCCGGTACTCGGCAAAAGCAATTTTAATTGTTTTTTTTGTTTGTTTTTACTTTAAAATAATTGCCTACCTTGCGAAAATACAGGCAATTTTCTTCAACTGGTGATTTAAAATGGTTTTTCAGTTTGTTGTCGAAGACAAAAACAAATAAATTCAACTTTAATTTAGACTTTTTTAAATAAAATCGGGAGCTAACAAAACTTCACTACTTTCACTTTTGACAACTCAAATGTTATATGGGCTTATCCGTGCAAATTTTAACTTTTGCCATGCGTCGAAATATATAGACATTATTATTAAATATTCAGGTTTTGGAACTTATAATATTATATATATCATTGAGTTTTAACTATTCAATTTATAAAATGAACCATCGAGATAGTGCGAAAGTGTTTGAAATCGAAAAAAATCATCGAATATTGAGACTTTTGGCTGCGTGCGTGGATAATTAACGTTTTGTATTATTGCAAAAATAATGTTTAACATAAGATTACTTAGTACAATTTTTGTTTTTTTTTTCAGATAAATGAAGGTCAAAATTAATTGAAATCAATTATTTTGAGTGCGTGCCTTCCTTATAAATAATCCTATATGATATAAATTTTAGAAAAAACTGCCATGCGTGATTTTTCGTAAATGTTTAATCGTCACAAATTTTCGTGTCTATTTTTTTAACATTGATTATGGGACATTTTTTTATGGTCTGCATCATTATTAAAGCTATCTAGAGTAAAAAAAACTTTGGCTTCAATGCTTGCTTCATTATGTACAAATTTTATGAAGTTAACAAAACGAACGTAAAAAACGTAACTGTTTCAAAAAAGGCACATTTTTTACTAGCACACCAAAGCATTGTTTGATTATACCCTTACAATGAGCGTAATTTAAACAGTAGAAACTATAAAAAAATGGTAAAAGTGTTAAACAAATAAGTTTTAAAAAAGAACTCGGTTCTTAAAATAAATTATTTTAAATTCATTTTTCTATACTTTATACCTTTATACTCTTCAACAAACAATACATATGAGTTATTTTGAACTTTTTTATTTATTCGTGGTTTATAATTGAAGAAAAACTCAAATTTACATGCGTGCCTTAATTTTTTTTTTTTTTTGTTTTTTTTTTTCAAACTCAAGAAGTTAAAATTTACAGGGATAAGCCCATATCTTTCTTAAAAATGAAATATGTTCAAGGAAAATGTACTTAAACTTTTTTTGCAAATTTTATAGAACATTATAATACAGTTTCTATGTCATTCATAGTAATGTTTTATATATTTGAATAAGAGCTTATTTGTAGACAAGATAATTTTTCAAAATGCGTTAATAATGTCACAACTAATGAGTGATATATGTATACTGGAACAAGCCTTTAAAAAAAACTTAATTGAAAATACTTTTATATCAGCTTTCCTCTTAGATTTAAGGTTTTGTAATCTTTTACATAATATGTTTATTTAAAGAATAAGCAAATCAATAATATAAAAATACTTATTTTCTCCATTTTTAATTTTGTATACAGATTTTACATTTTTAGTCAATGCAAAAGAAACACTACTTCAATTTCTTTTAATATTATTTTTTCAGATTAATCATGTAGAGTTGGATAATTTCTTTTCACAAATTGTATATTTGCTTTAATGACAGTATTCTTAGACCTTAATTTTATAGATCTGTTGACGATTTCGGAAGTTAGAAACTAGTTTATGAACCATCTGGTTTTTTTTATAATTCACATTTTTACCATAAAAAGTGTTTCTCCTCCATAATTTGATGTTTTTATCAACAGTTTTTAAAAAAAAAAGTGCATTTTGGTGGGGGGGGGGGGGGGGAATTCCGAATAAGGACCTTGACCTCAATCATAAAGACTCGTAATACTCAAGTTAGAATCGATACAGTAAAATCGGCATTTTTTCAAGATTTTAATTTTTAATCTTATAGTGAGAAATTAAATAAAGTTTCTCTACCTCGTCTCCCGTTGCATATATCAAGTTATTGCCTATGAAACATTATAGAGAATCATTACGATAGTAAATTTGCATCATAAGATTCTTAAAATTATTCAATTTTTCATCAACTTTTGAATTTTTGATAACAAAAGTTGAAATTAAAAGAACTTTACCCATTCTTTTAATATGGTCAGTTTTACCCTTTCCCAATAGTTCTTATCAAAATTTAGCTTGAGTTTTCCACTTTCTTTATTGATCTTCACCTTAATGATCGGATAATTTGATTAAAAGTTAAAGTAAAATTTGCCGTGAACAACTTTTCTATTTGTTCACCCTCACATTCTTTAGCAATTGAAAGTTCTCAGTTCGCTTGGTGTACTCGGTGTGTTTAGTGTATTATTTGGTGTATTCGATGTTTTCGATATAAACTCGCTGTATTCGATGCATTTGAGAAAACAAATCAAATGGTGTATTCGTTTCGAGTGAATACACGATTCTTTTGTTTTGGTATGGGGTGATGATTCATTTGTTTTGTTTTAGAAGAAGTGAAAGCAGCAAATAGTGTATTTGAAAAATATAGAATGGCTTGGAAGTGGTTTCAAGCCATTCGTTGCAGATGTTTAGTTTATAGAATAAAATTTTTGTCTCTACTTGGTCTCCTAGAAGATTGGTGAAGGATTGAGCCTTTTTGATTTGCGTTCAGTAAATACTGCTATGCGAGCTCACTTTTCGGGAAGTAGTTGCTTGATTTATTTTGGGTAAGCAATATTTCAAAATAACACCTTATTATCACTACATTATAATCAATATGACCTTGCCATTTTTTTGCTTATCATTCATGATCTTTCCTGCTTTCAACTTTAATACACCTTAAAATTTTAGTTGAAATCAGTTTGAAGAAATATCGATATTTTTTCGTTGAGAGTAAATTGGGCTAGTAGATTTAGAAGCAGTGTACTACACGCAAACATCGAGTGAACATGTACAGTTCTTCAACGATAATATAAATTGGTTCCATTAAAAAATAAGATGTTTGAATTGTCTACCGCGGTTAATTAGGGTAATTGCGGGAGAGATGCCGCGTCGGGAGAGATGCCGCACTCAACCAA
Source organism: Chrysotoxum bicinctum (assembly GCA_911387755.1). Lineage (NCBI taxonomy): Eukaryota > Metazoa > Arthropoda > Insecta > Diptera > Syrphidae > Chrysotoxum > Chrysotoxum bicinctum. The sequence goes on from OU426989.1 coordinate 155,122,731, forward strand.
ATGCATACATCTAGTCATCTGGGCGAAAATTTTATTTTGCGTTTTGTTCGTTAGGTATTCAACAAAAAAAGCCAGGAACAAAAATTGGTAACATCGGAAATGTAACATGATTTTGTTATATTTGTTTTTTACGCTTACTTTCTCACTATGGAAATTTTTCGGTTTGTTGCAAATAGTCAATCCGGTGTTTTTTCCAGTGAAAGTATTTTGTGTGATTAATAACTGTTACAAGAATAGGTTTGTGTATTTTTTTTATTTCATCTTTCCCACTTTCGGGGAGATATGCCGCAGTTTTTTTTTTTTTTGAGAATACGCCGCACGTTAAATTTAGTTACATATATTTGTTTTTTTTTAAAGGAATACTAAGCTTCGTTATGCCCTATAAAAATATTCTTAAGAGGAAACAGGCACTGAAAGAGGCCCGAAAAAACATAGAGGAGGCGATGTCTCTCCGAAAGGTGGTAAAACTAATTTTCATATACAAAAAAACTAGAACATTGGATTCAATGTACAAAATGTCGAAAATGGCTACATGAAAATTGTACACGGATCAAAAACTACAATCCACCCTTTGTACAGACTGTGAACAAGATTAAGAACGAAAGAAACATGTTTCAGAGTGAAATTAATTGTTTAAGTTCAATGAATTTACTATGCTGCATCTCTCCCACACATGCAGGGAGAGATGGCACACTTAATATATTTTACTTTTTGTCATTTTTTATTTTTTTTATGGTAGAATATGAATCCATTGTTAAGTTTTTTGCAAAACTAAAGTTTATTTTACTTTAATAAAACAATTACGTTAATCTTTGAAAAAGAGAGGCATCTCTTCCGCAATTACCCTACTCAAATACACTTTCTTAACGATACCGATTAGATGTACTCAGAGACTCAGACATGTTTACCGTTCTTTTCACATTAAAGTTGTATTGCCGATAGAAAATATTAAAACACAATTATTAAGTTCATTCATAAGCGGCCTTCAGTTATTAAAAAACCTACAAAAGTAGGTATTGGAAATTTAAAAAAATATTTCGTTGATAACGTCGACAATGCAATCTTCGCCTTATATCTTTAATTCGGGAGAGTAACGAAATCCTGCCGAAAATAAAAATAAAAATCCCGCCGACAGATATTTTTGGAAATATTTGGTGGGATTTTCAATACTATTTTAGTACTATTAATAAAATATTTTATTTTGATTTATTTTTAAACAAATGAAAAGTATTTAAGGAACTGTTGGTTCGGGAAAATTTCAGTTCTTGGTAGAACTCCGAGGAGGTAAGACCTCCGCCATCTTTAAACAGATAAGATGATTTTCAAATTTCAATGGTTTGGCCAATTATCTTTGGACATTTGACCAAAATTTCTTTGGACTTTTGCCAAAAATATTTTTTTAACAAACAAACAAATTATTTTTTTTTCAACAATTTTTTTTTGAAGAAAAAGGGACTTAAAATCCTTAAGTCCCGCGGTGCGCGCCACTCAATGTACTTTTAAACGTGATTTCTGGCTAGACTAGGCATCTCAGCGAGCTAAAAATAGCATATTCGTGATCTAGGGAGTGCCACCTTTCAATCCACGTATCGCATCCCCCTCCCCAAAAAAAGAAATCTACCCACCAACCCACAACCCACATACTTTTATACTTTTTTTGGACTTGTCTTCAGCTTTAAGCCAATCAGAGGTCGTTAAAATTTAACGAAATCAGAGCGGTCTTCTTCGAGATGTTAAGAATATTGATCAGCGTGCTGTTGTTAAGCATGTCACTGTCTTCTTGAACAAGACTGGCAGGCTAAAGGTTCCAAAATAAATGGACACCATCAATACTGCTAAATTCAAGGAACTTTTTCCGTACGATCCCGATTGGTTCCACAACCAATTCCACTTCTGCCGCTGACTGTGCACGAAAAGTCCTTAAGGTATATAGACGGTATACGCAAGCTTACCTCCATTGGACAACGTGAATTCGATCGCATTGCAAACCAGATTGTGTTAAAGTAAAGAGACGCTCGCAAAGAAACCTGCCCAATTGTGATTTCTTCTAAGTACGTTAAGTTGGTTGGTATGGACAATTTTAAATACGAAAATGTTAAATAAACCAAAAATTAGCTTTCGATTCTTAGAACAATAAGCTTTTCACTAAATTTTAGAATATGATATTTCACTGTGTGGAAGCAATTAATTAATTAATTTTCACAAGTCATTTCAAGTCAAGAATCTGCATCACCATGGACCTAATCTTCAGGTGCTCTATATGGCGCTCGATGAAATTAGTTACCCGGAAATATTAATCCAGCTGTTTTACGTGCTTATGTGAAACACGCAATCCAATGTTTAATTAGAGACAAGTTTCTCCAAACTTCTTCAAGCAATCAGGGTTTTTGGCTCAAAGCTGATTTCTTAAATTCTGTTCTGTAGATAGTGCGCGATAGGCATGGCCTTCTGGAGTCTTTCAAAAGAAAATTTTTTGGGTGGATATTTGGTCCTGTACATGCGAGGAGCTCAAATTGGGGAAAAGATATAATCGCTTACTCTATGAGATATAACAAGATTTGATTGTAGTTCAGAAAGTCAAAATACGCCAACTACATTTGCTCGCTGACATAAAGTGAATTGACAACAATGCTTTAGCGAAAAGAGTATTATAATCCTTCCATCACGTTCATAGGCTTTAAGAAAGATCAAACCTAGGTCAGGCATCTTCTATTCACGATTTTCTGTCCGGCGATTATTCAGTCGCAAATACCTGCGTATAAAAATGTAAATAATCGCACATGGTAATACGAAATCATTCTGGTTAACGACATACATACATACATACATACATACATACATACAACCAAAAACAAAAATATGTTCAACTAGCCGACGCGTACTCGCGTATGCTTCGCAAATTGTAACTACGAATATTTTCTTAATATTAATATTAGCATATGAAAACATTTCTCAATGGGACTGATCTAAGGGGGCTCCTGTTGAAAATTTGTAGTTAAAATCGTTAGAGCTGTTGATGAGAAAGTCAAAAAATCAAAAAACGGTTCTTTGACAGGTACCGTTAATAACATTTTGCCCAAAATTTTTTTTTGACCAAAATTTACTCCATGTCCAATGTCCATAATATCACACCTAATTTTTTTTATCAAAATCGTTAGAACCGTTTCGAGATAAGTATGATTATGCATTACGGGTGTATGGGGGGTACCGTTAGTTTTGGAGCTAAAAAAAAATTTCAATTTCTCCTCTAGGGAATATCACCGAAGACCCTTAACTACCGAGATTGAAGAACATAGGTCTAGTGGCTTAGGCTCTAGATCGAGGTCCAGACATACAGACATACAAACAGACGGAATCGTCGGACCCACTTTATTTGTCTTCGCTATCATCGTAATGTCAACTTTGATTAAAATCTCGAGTTCGATTTTTTTTTTCAAATGCAGAACTTTCCCTATAGTATCTACCTATTACCTATATCGCAAGTAAAAAGAGCCCACCCCCACATTGCTCAGCGATGTGACGATAGAAATAGACAAACAAAAAATGTGTTTGTGTAGGTTAGTTAGATAAACTAACTATACAATACAGAAAAATTGAATATGTAGGTAGGTAGGTAAGAGAAAAAACGTAATTATTGAATGGAACAGATATTAAGAGAGAGAGAGAGAGAGAGAGAGAGAGAGAGAGTATGGGAACGGGAAGAAAAGAAAATTAAAAATGTTGGAATGATAATGACATGAAACAAAGCAGCGACCTCGCGATTGTGATGACATCTAATTCCTGGATAAAATAAATTCAAAAAGTTTATAATTTTATAATTTGTTTTTATTTATTTCTCAGGTTGTATGTTTAACTGATTTTGGGCTTAAAATTTGCGCAATAATATTGACTTTATGAAGCAATGCTAATCTTTGTCGATTATTGTATAGGTTTTAAGATATGAGTGGTTGTATAAGTCAACTAATGAAAAAAAATGGACAAAAAATGTAAAATTAATAATATTTAAGTTTGACAAATTATTAATGAAAAAAAATTATAGCCATAAACACTCTTATAACAATATAAAAAATATTAAAATTTATTTCAAATAAATCGGTTGACTACTTTCCGAGATCGTGCGTTACAAACTTTAAAATGGTTTCACTTTTATATAATAGTATAGATGTACAATTTTTTCAAAAATCTCATCGCGAGAAAAAAGAGACAATTTTAAGATTTTCAAAGGTGTGGCAAAACTTTTACTAAATTATTTACTTTATATAATATTATAGAAATTAAATTACATCAGAAATATCTGCCGTTATTGTTAGCAAAATGAAAATGAAAATCCCAAGTACGTTCTTGGCCAAAGTCACGTGTTGATTTTTAATAAGAAAATTTAAGTTTTAAAATTGTCAAAAATGGCTATAAATTATTACAAACAATACTATTTTAGTTAAATAATTTAATTTTAATTAATTACCTACCCAAGTAACATCGTTGGAGCTAAATGTTATTTATATGTTCTTAAATAGCTCTGAGAGAGTTAAATGCACGGCCCTAGCTCTATTTCAAAACATATTGCAGCTCTTGGTAAACAAATTTAAAAATCTAGCTCTATAATAGAGTTTCTTAACAATCTTTAGATATGTTACATTTAAGAGCTTTCTGCTCGATAAATTTGCTCCATAGTAATGTTTTTATCAGCTGTTGGAAAGCATGTTAGCATTTTGATACTGCACCCTTTAAAATAGCTCTTTAAGAGCAAAAGAATTTTTTAAAGATTTACTTAAGAGCTACAAGCTATATCTTCATGTGTGTTTAACAAAATGGCGAATATTTAAGAATTTTTATAAAACAGGAAAAGAAAACTATTAACAGTGCTGTGATGACTCCATTTTTAAAAGAATGATGATAAACACAGAACCCTTATCCAAAAAAGTGCACGAGCAAAATAAATATTTTTTTTCTCAAGTTAAAAATTGAAATAAAAAAAAATTTACCATCCACTTAAAAAAAATTATTTAAGAAGGGCGTTGTAATATTTCGAAGTACAATATCAACATTTCTGATAAAAATGAAATCACACTTAGAAATCTCTCCCATGTTGAACGTATTATGGCTTTTAATTATTACCTTTACTCATTGTTCTATGAAAATAAATTATGATGCTAAGATGATTTACCAACACAAATAATAATTTCTTTTCGGTGTTCAATAGTATGATTTGTATTAATTTACTAATACTAATAAGAAACGTAAAAGCACGCGGCTCTATGGCAGTTTTAAAGTGTATGTTAAAGCTTTTAGCTGTCAAAACCTACTTACAAGCACTATTAAGGAGCTAAAAAGTGCTCTCAAACTCAATGAATTAGCTGCAAGTGGGCTCCATGCTTGCTCTAAAGGCGCATCTAGAGCGTGTTTTTGAATTAACTAGCTCTAAGATTAGCTCCGAAGGCGCTTTTCAAGCATTAATACAGCTAAAATTGTTTCTTGGGTATATAATACATATAATCCTAAAATCCACGATCACTTCAAATTAAGTTTAAACTTTAAGTCGTTTCGCATTTTGGATAATACTCGTACATGATTAGTTACAGAAACCTGCTTGTTTTTTATAATTTACGCGCACTAAAGGGATTATGACTACTCCTAAAATGTTTTAGAACTGTGCGAGTGTTTTAGGAAAGTGGGGGAGGATTTAAGAGGAGATACCGATACACATTGGTTTTGAATGTCTGAACATTACAATGGAAGAGAAACATACAGTCAGGTAAAGCATTTAACATTCGTGTGGTGCGGCTAAAGAAAGAATCTCTGAATTTAACTGTACGTCCGAAATTGGGCTCAAGGGTAAACTGATGGGCATTCTTTGAAGCGCGTGTATTACGGTTAAATAGTTTAAGGGGAGGAATGCAGCTGGCTATTTCACTAGAACAGTGCTTATAAATATAACGGTAAATAATGAGAGACAAGAAACATTGCGACGGTGTTCGAGAGTTTCAAATATTTTTGCTATATTTTTATCACCTATCATTTTTAAAGCACTTTTTTGAATTCTATCCAAGAGACTCAAGTGAGTTATTGGAGCACCTGCCCAAATATGGGAATTATACTCGAGCTTTGGACGAATATAGGCCTTACAGATTCACATCCGAAGAACAATCACATGTATCTGGAAAGGAACATGAGAAGCTGAGGGTACTGTCATCAGCAAAACAATATAATGGATTAGAGGTTGCAGACAAAATATCGTTGATGAATATTAGAAAAAGAGTCGGAGACAAAACGGAGCCCTGTGGCCCACCAGCATTTATTTTATGGACTTCAGATTTAAAACCGTTCAATACAACTTGTATTAAGCGGTTTGAAAGGTGGTGTCTAATCCATCGAAGAAGAGATTTATCAATACCAAATGCACGAATTTTCGATAAAAGAGCTTGATGCCAAACTCTATCAAATGCTTTTGAAATATCCAGTGCAATAATCTTACTTTCTCCAAAACGATGTAAAGATTTGTGCCACTGTTCGGTGAGATATACCATCAAATCACCAGTGGACCTATTGCTACGAAAGCCATACTGCCGGTCATTAAGAAGCTTTCGTTCTTCAAGATATTTCTTGAGCTGATAATTAATCAGAGTTTCCATGACCTTGGAAAGAAAAGATGTAAGTGCAATTGGGCGATAGTTTGAGAGGAAGAATATTCGCCCTTTTTAGAGACAGGCTGGACAAATGCTGTTTTCCATCCACTCGGAAAGAGACAAGTAGAGTAGGACAGATAGAAAAGCTTACGCAATGGTTTTTCCAGCATTGAAGAACACCTCTTCAAAACAATTGGGGCGATACTATCCAGGTTAGCGGATTTATGTATACCGAGATCTTTCAGTACTCTTGCAACTGTACGAGTGCGAAAGAAGATTTGTCCCATAGAATCATTAACGCTCTCAATTACAGGAGGAATCATGGCACTCTCTGGTAGAGTCGAATTGACAGCAAATTGTGCTGCAAGCAAATTGGCTTTTTCTTGAGAGCCGACATAAGGAGTGTCATTGAAAACGAGCGTAAGAACCGAAGACGAACTAGTATTTCGTACATTTTTTACAAATGACCATAAATTGTTACTATCTACCTTTGGGACATTCTAGTATTTTTTTCCGTAATTTTTGATCATGTAAGAATTTGGTTCTTTGAATATGATCATTACAGGTCTTTCTAGCTTGCTTAATTTTTTTCCGATTTTCCTCAGTAGGGTTGGCTTTATAATATCGGAAACTTACTTCTCTAACACTAGTAACCTTTTGACAGCTCGAATTAAACCATGAGTTCTCTTTCGGTTTGATAGATTTTTCCCTATTCGGGATAAACTTTCTCATTCCGAAAAGAATAAAATTTGTAATCATATCTGCACTGGAGTCCACGTCACTATCCAGGAAGCATAGCGACCAGTTGAAATTCCTGAAGAAATCATTGAGACCGTCCCAGTTGGCTTTCTCGTATTGCCAAACGGTTCTCTTAGGAATTATTTCTCCAACTGGATTTTGTTGGCATGAGAAATTCGCAGATATGATAAAATGGTCGGATGTGCCTAGAGGTGATAACCTTTAACTAGTCTTTGAATTGTTAAGCATAAAACAATTAAATATAAAATAAATTAAGCTGTTATATAAACAATTATAATATATATTCAAAAGTATATTAAGTATTTGTTGCTAAGAATTCGAGAACTTATTTAAAAAAAAAAATCTTTAAGCTTTAATCGAAACACCTACTTAATTTTCTATCAACCCTGTCAAGTATCAATTAATTCATACATAAATATTGAAATTTGATATTTTTGAATTCAAGTAAATTGATAATTATGAACTAATAGTTGATCGATTTTTTTATTAATAAACAGAGTTTTAAATTAACCAATTTCAATATGCATCTCTTTATAATTTATAAAACGAAGAGTAATTGAGGGGTATAGTTATCTTGTTGAATCAATTTTATAATCAAAATTTATCGAAACAGGTTAAACAGTCAGGGAGATAATCGAAATCATAATGATACCATTTATAACAGTTTAAACGAAAAATTATCGAAGCGTAGACAGAAAAATCAACAAAATTCCGACCACAGCTACATTATCTTTCGTTATCTTGTTCACAACCCAGTGACCCTTGAGGTTTTTGTCTACCTCCTCAAAGTTCAAACAGTTAAACATTAAAGATTTAAGCTTACCTTTGAGTTCGCGGTTGCCGAGGCATCTGCGATGCGTCTTCATTAAATTGGTCGTCCTCTAAGGGTTCTCCGTCGATGTTTGTCAACCGTCTGTAAACTTCATGCGGCACATCGTCCTTGCCATTGTCCTTATCATTTTTCTTATGATTGACTGGGTTCACTTGGAAGCGAGTTGGCCTATCCGCCGAACTCAACTCAAACGATGTGGGTTCTGACATTTTGTATGTCGTCTACTAACCGATTTATCCAATTAAAAAAGCTTCACTAAGAAAATCGAAAAAGCACTCAATTAACACTTCCCGTTAAAAAACACCCTTAGTTTGCCCGCGCTGTCATTCAGATAAGTTGCAACCATTAGCTTTTGTAAGGCCTGCAATGAAACAACAAAAAGAGAAAAAAAAAACAATAATAAACAAAATGCTAAAAATAAAACAAAATATTGAGGAGGCAAAGAATATTAGAAATTCCTTTCGATTTTTACGGTTACACTGAGAGAGTCCTTGTAGGCCGGTGAGAGTTTCCCTTTTATATTAACGATGTGATAAAATTTTCAAATGGAACTTAAGCGGGGACACAAAGGGAGTCCCCTCGAATAAAAGTACAATAACAGTAAATTGAAATAACGCGACGAACGTGCTAATCTTCGACAAACCTTATACTACTATAAACCTAAACGTTGCCATCATGTAGCATAAGTATAACATGTAATTTAACCACACGCTGGTGCTTGTGTTCTTTTAATGACGTATACACTCGGAGAAATAAACCAATCTTCAACAAAACATGTTCAATATAATTTAACGGAAAATTTGGAAATCTTGCACAAAGCTTTTTTTTATTGTTTGTTGTATGACCGAGTTTACTTGTTTATTTTGACAAAGATCATGTTGTTTTAACATTTTTGGATTTTTGGTTTAGTTTTAGTAACTTTAATGAAGATTAAATATAATTCACGTTCAAAATATTTCGTTCCGTCTTCAGTTTGTAAAGGGTTTTTCATTAAGCTTTTTCTATCTTTAAATTTTAATAAAATAAATTGTGAGTGAAATATCGTTGACATTTTGTATTTATTTAGAAAACCCATGGATGTATGTAATATTCGCCGCTGCTTCACTGGGTGGCGTGCGTATGAAACGTCCAATTTCCCATAGCTTTGGCGCATAACTCAGGCTAAATGGTATCGATTATGGAGGCTTCTGGGCAGTCGAGGTTTGTGGTTTATTGACATAGACCTGTGACTTAAGAAAACCGTAAAGGAAATAGTCCAACGTGTCAGGTTATCGGTGGACACCTCTGACATAACCTTGAGAAAACCGTGTTCTGAAATCGCTCGTGCGAGATGTCCATTGTGCCACGGGCCATAGGGAACATAGCACCGCCGTCCTGTTGAAAGCACGTGTCATCGATGACCATGTCATTCAATTCGGTCCAAGAAACATTGGTAATCATCGACGGATAGCGCTCGCTAATAATGGTCTGGCTTACGTCGTCGGTCCCAAAGAAATATGGACCGATGATGCCACCATTCAACATTGAATTTCCTTGTAATTTGGTGGATCCCATGTGGATTGTGGTCGTTTCAAGTTCGACAATTTTGTTTGTTGACGAACACATTCATACAGTAATGAACTTCGCCGCTGAATATAATTTTTCGACAGAAATTGGAGTCAAATTCCTTACTGTCTCAAGAGCCTATAGTTAGCGAACACATGTCGTTGTTAACGGTCACTAACTCTGAGCTCTTGAATCAGTTGTAGTTTGTAAGGATGTTGGCTCTAATCATGACGCAAGATTTCCCAACTTATGCTCTGACTGCCTCGGATTTTTCCGGACATTCTCACGAAAAGCGACGAAATTTTCGGCAGATCCTGCGTTTCCTTGACGAACGGATGTTAGCGGATAGTTCCATCTTCTCGGAAAGACAATCATGACGACCGTAAAATGGTCGAAGCACGGAAAATGTTGCCCGAACAGAAGACCCACTTTCATAAATAAATTTAATTATTTGCAAATTTTGTTGAACGCTTTAACTTTTCATGTTGTTTTGGCGCAAAACAAACTAAATAAATGACAGCCAATTTGACAGATGTGGCTTCATCAACATGGCCGCAATCACTTTTCAAAGTTCGTAATTCCCGTATGAAAAACTCTTTAGATTAATTTAATATGCAATCATTTTGTCCAAATAATAAGTTATGAGTTCTTACAAAAAAAAAAGTTTTTTCATTAAAAATGTTTTGAATTTGATATAAATTCCAAAATACATAAAATTGTACGAAAACCATGTTGACTCTTTGTAATGCGGATGATGTCATCAAATCTGCTAATGAAGGCATTATAAGCTGCACAAATTTGGACCATTTCCAATACCACGTGGACTTCAATGGTTATAAAATTTAATCCTGACTATTAAAAATTAGTAACGATAGATGAATCTTTTTGGAATCCATACTAAAACCAAACTTCTTGTTTACGAGCCTTTCGTTAGGAACCTTTCGTGAGTATCATCACTTCTAGATTCACTTCATCGCGATCAGTCTGGTTGTTGGATTAAAAATCGCAATCGAAAATAGTACCCTAAGCCACGATAAAAGCAAATACTGGTTTTAAAACTTCAATTTAAGATAACTTTTCCGTAAATATTTCGAACTGCGATTTTCTTGGAGAAAGTAACAATAAGACCACTGTTTCAGAAACAGAAGGAGATCTTGAAACAACCACAGTGGCACCAACAAAAACAACAACGATACTTTTGCTGCTACCATTACCTCCACCACTTCAAGAGAACCAGCTATTGAGATCAATCAAACTACTAAAGATGACAAATGCGGATTGGACCTGGAAGGCACACATTCTACCAAATGGAGGCAAGCTGTGAAAAAGGAGTATAAGACGCTCATTGCGAATAAAACTTGGTCAACAGTTGAGCTACCCCAGGCAAAGAAGGCCAAATGTTGTTGTTGGGTCTTCAATATAAAAAGAAGTGTCCATGGAAGTATCGAACGTTTTAAGCCCAGACTTATTGCTAAGGGCTGCAGCCAACAATACGAAGTTAAATCTAACGAATCTTTTTCGGTAGTAGTTCGTTATGTTACAATTCGATTGGTGATTGCATTGACAGCAAAGCATCAGATGGATGTGCTCACAGCATACCTCAATAGTGAGTTTAAAGATGAGGTGTTCATGGGGAAAACCTGAATGATTTCAACATGAGAGATTTCCTGAACGAGTGATTAAGCTTAACAAAGCGACTTATGGACTTAAGCATTTCGGTCGTGCATGGAGTTCTAACCTCGATAGTGTGCTAAGAAACGTTGGATTTTTACCTTGCGAAAGTGTACAGGAAGTGCAATGAAGGTAATTTTAACTCAATAGTCCACTTCAAAATTAGCTAGGGATGGAAATTGAACACGAAGGTGAAACTGGTTTGATTGCTGTTGGACATAAATAAATACGTAAAAGACCTCCTTAGGAAGTACGATATGGAAAATTGTCGACCTGATGTAACCCCTATTCATCTTGGTTTTCAAGCCAATGTGTGAACGAAAATTGTAAAAAGGTAAATCCAACCAAACACAATATCCAATTTGAGCATTGATGTATTCAGCTTTTTCAACACGGCAAGATATCATACATTCTGTTTGCAAACTTGCGCAGTGAAATACTATCCTACATACTTAGCACGAACCTGCGGCAATGCATATTTTGCGAAACTTGGCAAGAACAATTAACCTTTAATTACATTATCATTCGCACGAAGGTCAAGTTAAGGATTTTTTCGATGCAGACTGGTGAAGAAATGATTTGGATCGAAAATCGTTAACTGCTTTTGCATTCTCGTTGGCAGGCTGTGAGTTTTCTTGAGAGTTCGACGAGAATTACGTAGCCCTCAGCAGCACGGAGGCTGAATACACATCATTATCAATAGGAGTCAAGGAAGCAGTCTATTTGCGAAAACTTTCGAAGGAAACCGGATTTCGTAAAGATGATGTTCCCTTCGTGATCAACGGCGATAACCTAGCAAAAAATCTAGTATACCACGCTCGCAGTAAACTCATTGATATTTAACATCACCACGTGACACGAGAAGTCATCACTAAGAAGGAGATTGAGCTGAAATACGTTCCAACAATCAATCAACATGGTAGCCAAATTCGCCAAAACTTAAACATTTAAAATTTACGCAACTAATTTAATTTTATTTATCAGTTTTCTAAATGTAACATGTTATTAAATAACTACTGAAATTTTGAATTTTGTAAAAATAATATTTCTGTTGAGAAAAAGTATTGTAAAGTAAAAATCTTAAGTACAACACAAATATTAGGTTTGTTCGTTGAGCCCTGAAGTTACACTGCGGTCGTCCTAAATCGTTTTTTTGAAAAACCTGAAGTCAACCTGGTGAGCAAATTCTGTGTTTTTTGAGACCTGGGGTCGCCTTGAACTCGCCATGAAGTAGATCTAGGTATTTTGCTGGGGCGACTTCAGGTAACGATCAAACTGTCAAAAGTCATATGCGATTTCATATGTATTTCTTTTGTTGTCGTTGGGCGATTCGCATGTTGCATGTTATTGCTTGTATTTGCAGTTAAATGTTTGTTATACTCATCGGATGAAACATTCAGCAACAACGCGAAATTGTTTTCGTTCATTTTTAAAACTAATTTATTACAAATTTAAAGTCTTATCAGATCACAAAATGATTTTGTCTTGCTTACAATTTTTTGTAAAGTTCAGTAGAGTCCTCCATTCAAATTCCTGATCCTCAATGCTTATGTTTAGCGCAAGGTTTGGAAATAAAGGATTGAGTTCTACTAAACTTTCACCTAAATTTCTTGGGCTTAGTTTTTGTTTGTTTTTTTTTATAGTCTGGCAAAGAGTTTTATAATCGTTTAGGCAAATCGATTTTATTTCAACAATTCGTGTAATAGACATATTTTCTGCTTTTATCAAGACTTCCGCTTTAGGCTCAATTAAGACGTCTCTAATACTTAACAGAAGATGATTGTCATTCAAATTTATGTTGAAACTCAATATTTCGTAAGCCACATACTCGATTTTTTTTTTTTTTGGAATTTTTTTTATATTTTGGTTAAATGATTTTTCAGCGCAGCGTTCACAAGTTAAAAGAGGTTTAAAATTTAATTATGCACGAGTTTAAAAAATTAAAGGCTCAAAATTATAAACAGCATTAGTGTTAACAATTCGCTTTAGTTAAGTGATTAAACAAGTCTCTCTAAAGCTCTTCATTTCATAAATTGTTTCTGAACACAACCCAAAACAATTGACAATTCGGGTAAAAAAACAAACCAAACAAACCTATTTTGACGTTTGTAAATGTCAAAGAGTCATATGAAGATAGTTTGATACTTAAAAAATAAAATAGGTTTTTGACAAAATCATCATAAAATGTAACAGAAAATAATGTGCTTAATGTTTTAACAAATTACTCGTTCCACACTTAACAATTTTAAAATCCTACAAATTCGACTCAAATCTGGAGCCAATGACTTTTAATATTAAAAATGTATGAACTATTCACTTCTATGTAATGTATTCAAATTTCACTTCTTAAATCCTTTCAGTGTACTTTTCAAGCTTTGCCAAGGGTAAGTGATTGTTAGATTGCCGTGAAAGAAGGGTTTATTTGTATTTTTTTTAATGTTGATACCTTTTCTATATTGAAGGTGTAACAGTGTTCGATTCGAAAGTGTGCAAGTGTATTTTGTTTGTGTGATAAGAATATCGAAGGAAATTCAAGTAAGTGTAAATAAGCTCGTTACAAAAAAATATCTCATAAAATAGAAGAACCTTTATTACGTGCGAATTTTTGTGTTGGTGAAACATTAAAGCTGATAGCAAAATAACTGAGGAAAATAATAAATTCTGCGAATGTTGGTCTTAGATATTTTATGGAATTGAAGGAGCTTAGGTTTAATTATATAATATTAAATGAGCAACCTTCTTTTAATGGAATTTTTATTTGTACATTAAAATTCATTGAAAATTTTGGTAAATGATGAATTATGATCCCAACCAATAAACGAGAACTCGCTGCTTTAAACTCTTTAAAAACAATATTTGTTTCAGCAATAACGAAATATTAGCAAATTAGTTATATTATAGAAAATCGGTTTTTCAGGGTATTGGCTATGCTTTTTCGGTAAGACAACACCTAAAGGAAATTAAGTTGAACTTTTCACCGAGATGAATATCATTATTCAACTTGTTGATGAACTAACTAAAATCCTTAACATTGCAAGTCAATTCGCTTAACATTTGGGACTGGTTATTCAGGTTATTGTGTTTGTTTTTCGAGCCAAGAAAACTCCGTTAAGGAAAAAAAAACTCTTATAGTCCCAATAACTTCTTCAGTAACTTTAATTGGTCATTATGCTTCCTCGATAGTGATGAAGAATATCTATATTCCTTACGGAATGGCTATTGCATCTGGAATAAGTTTTAAGAAGCTGGAACGACATGTCATATTCAAGGACCCAAATTTTTCTTTGATAAAAAATTAAAGAAAACAATACTAAGAACAACATACGAAAAATACTACTCCGGATTCGATTTTAAGGCTCGTCTTCAATAACAGTCTTGCTGTCAGGTCACAAGAGAAAGTCTATTTGTTTGCGCAGCACAGTTGTGTTCGATATTTTCAGTAAGTGTTGCGACTGCTCCTGTAATTTAGGACCCAACCTACTTAGGTTAGGTTAGGTTGGAGTGGCTGTCTAGCTGTTGTTGACTCACTTAGACCTCAAGGGTCCGCTGTGATACCACTAAAGAGGTTACTCATGGGAGAGTAATGAATTTAAACAAACCATTTCGTGCTTTACCCAACCTACTTGAATAGACAAATGTTCTAACGCATTCGTACAGTTCCAGAAATTCTAAAAGATATCGATATTCTCCACTGCTTCATCGCAATGGACCAACTCATGGCCTAAATGTGTCAGCTCTGCTACGTGAACCTAACCTTACCTAACCTACAGCACTAGGCAGTATCTCTTCCGTGGTTTTGAAGAAGCATTTGTGCAATCTAGTATATGCGTTAGCCCTTCCATCTCCCAACTATAAATGACTTTTTTTTTGATGATGGAAATCAGCACAGACAGGCTGTTTCTTAAAAAACAGAATCTTCTTCTTTGCAAAATCAGACAAAAGAAATTTTTTGATGAACGAAACATTCTTAATGAACGGTAGTACGGCATTCATATCACTGATTACTGATGGTATACAAAAATTGCTATAAATCTTTTCATACTTTAAGATAGGCTAACGCAATTGATATTTAAAATGAAAGTATCTTTTCAGTTTGGCATCAAGCCCTTCTATAAAACCAATATATTTGACATCGATCAATATCTTCTTCATTGAACTAGAAATTACCTTTCGAAAAGGTCAAGCAAAATATTATAATATTGGAAAGAAGATACATATAAAGGGTTTTTCAACAGGGACGCTACAAAAGTAGAGAGACAGGGACAGCAAACGACGCCATATTTCTTCCCGCTCTTTTGACACTTCTCTTCAGTAAGGTTTGCCATTTCATGATGGAAAGATATGCAAGCCAACAACGAGTCGAAATGATTAAAATTTACTACCGAAATTCGGAGTCAGTGGCTTCAACGTTAAGAGCGCTACAGCCAATTTATGGTCGTCATATGACGCGGTTAGACTATTTCCTGTGGGGCTACGTCAAGTCTATGGTCTATGCCAACAAGCCAGCGACGATTGATGAACTTCGTATGAATATCGAACGTGAAATTGCAGCAGTATCGGCCGATTTATGCTTGAAAACCATCGAAAATTGGGTTCAGCTTCTGGACTTCTGCAAGCGTGCCCGTGGTGGCCATGCAAAAGAAATCGAGTTCCAAACATAATGGCAATCATAATTTTTCGAGTTTTTATGTTTCAGCAGCTATCAAAGTTAGCAATGACATCCAGCTGTCAAAATATTCAGTTAGATTTGTTATTTAAATGCCGTCATAAATACGCTAACTAAGCGCTGGAAATTTTGGAGGGAGAAACTGATTTTTACAAACAAAATAAATCATCTTCTCGAACGAGACTTATTTTTGGGATTTTGCAAACACAATCCACAAGTCTTCCACCAAGCATCAGTGCATCCACGAGAATTTACTGTTTTTTTTTGTGCTGTTTATGGTAAAGCGCATCATCGGAGGAAGGAGACACCGGTACCGTCAAGGGTCTGGGCAATAGAGCGATGTAAACCGAATTTCTGCGGCCATAGGTCTACAACATCGAAATATCCAAGCTGTCGTTTGAACTAGGTGGCGCCACATACCATCCAAACGACGAAGTGCTCGAAATATTGAAGAAGAAATATGGTGACTGAGTCATATCGCAACGAGCGTTCATCAATTTGCGGCAGCGATATTGGGAATTTACGGCGCAGGGATAAAAGTCCCGAATTTTGTTTTCGGGGCTTATGTTCAGGGGACTTATGTCCCTGCGCCGAATTCACACCATCCGATTATTTTCTCTTGATCTACGTGACGTCATTAATCAACGCCAGCAACTTACCGGAATAAAGGCGTAAGTCATCAAAAATTGGACTGACCCTTTCAAGCACTGGCAGCAAAGCCGGTGGGGCAGTATGAAAAATGTGTTTTTTCAATCCATGTAGCTTCAAAATAAAGTCGGAATTAATTTTTATTCCTCACACTATTGTTGTTTTATTTAAATTTCTTTTCTTATCGTTCTTATCTGGTCATCCCATTTTTTCATTAGGCTCTGATCTCAACAGTACTTTGCAATGGAAAATCAAAAACCCTGTGAAATTGAATGCAGTCAATTGCATTATTCGCTTTTAAGCAATTCAACCGTACCTAATACTCGCGCTTTTAGCATTTCCCATTACTTTACACTTAAACCATCTTCAGACCAACTCTCAAGTACAGATATTCTTTCTTAAAATTAACTAACGGATGCATTGTTCTTTACCAGTCAATATGTTACACTCCCGCTTTGAAACTTTGAACTTCAAAACCATTGCAAATTGGTATTTTTTTTTTAAATCGTATCTCATTGAATTATCTTAAGTGTAGTCAAACCCCAAACCAAATGGGTACTTTAAAATCAACTTTTGATTTCTCAATTTGACACATTGAATAAAAGTCAACAGGTACTCTAAATAACGCATACTTATTGTTATTGCAGTAGAAAAAAAATAAAAGTAGGAATATTTCATTTCAAATGAAAATTAATCTAATTGAAAAGGATAAATAGTCTTCCAAGAGCAACGGTGGTGATGATGGCAGCTCAAATGGCAAATGACGTCCCCAGTTTCTATTTTTATATCTTAATGGTAGCACTTCTTCTAAAGTATTTGCTTCTCTACCCTCATTAAGTTCACTTAATAAATTATGCAAAAAGGCTTTATACGAAAATATCTATAAGCATATTACCCAAAATCATCCTAAGGTGCTTGCTTACCCTCAAAATTAAATCAAGGCGTGTAAGAAACTTTTTTATGGTTTATGACATTGTCTGACATTTTGATTTAATTGCTCTTTTAGGGTGACAGTTGGAAGATGTCACCCCTTCTCTAAAGTAATTAAAATATGGACACTTTTTCTGCATATACTCTAACGCTTGTTGGTTACAGGTATAAGTGCAAAGGTTACCCACCACGAAAAAACAAACCTGAAGAATTAATTCTTGTTCACGCTTAAAGCCTTTTTTGATATTATGTAAATTATTGTTCTCCTTTCTCATGTCTAAAGAACAACAGTTTAAATAAAATACACGACTGGACCGCACCTTTTTGTTCTTATGTATGTTCAAGGGACTTAAGAATATAGGACCTGTAATTAAATGGGGACTTGAAAAATTTGAACTATCACTGTGAACGCACCCTTTAACCAATGACTAAACTTTCAATGTCAAATCATTCGATTAAAGCAAAACTTTTATCACAGTGAAGTTCATGAACGAAGGACGTCTACAAATAGTTTAAATGCATTACTCAAATTCCGAAACGTTGACGGCAATTTTAAGAGCGCTAGAGACAATTTTTTGTCGCAATTTGGGTAAGCAGAATATGCATTATCGGTCAGATAGAAAGGCTCATGTGCTTCAAGAAACGCCAATTTACTTATAAAAAACTGTTTGCTGTTGGTTTTATACCGGGCGTTGGACCATTTATTTTTTGATGATAAAAATGACCGTCACGTTACGGTTAATGGATATCGCTAAAGAGATATTTTGCTACGTTATTGCTATTTCCATTTGTATGGACTAGACACTAATGATTCGTGGTTTCAACAAGATGGTGTCACATGCCACATATCGGGTATAAAAATGGATATATCGAGAAATGGTTATGTCTACTGGCCGTCTAGATCGTGTGATTTAATACCTCTTGACTTTTTGTATAGGGTTATGTGCATAAAATCATTGGACTGTGAGCCAGCTTCGAAGAAAGAGCTCGAAGCCAATATTGAACCAGAGATAGTGTTCATTTCCGTCGATATTTGTGACCGATTGATCGAAAATTGGTTTCAACGAATCGACCGCTTCAAACTTGTTAATATATGCGTCTGCCTCTGGTGACTGAAGGACTCAAAAAGAACGTTAAAATCCTGAGAACCTGCGAACCCCTAAATCGGGCCATCGAATGTCCTATGCTCCAAAAAAAACTGTTAATATAGGCGCCTGCCTGGCGATTGATCATTTTCTAGGTAGAACAACGGAGATGCGTCAGCGGAACAGTGGACCCAAGGAGGCTGTTAAAATCTTTGTAACCAACTAGCGTAGCGGGCCAAGCAGATACGATTGATCAATTAATTGTTTTTAGCTACATTTAAATAAATTAAACAATATTTTCCCTTATACAAAATATCTGCTTTTGGGGCCATTTTAGTTTCTGTGCCATACTAGGTTTAATTCGTAATGTAAAAATATCAGCCCAAACTTGAAAATGAAGCAAGGCCGGAAATCACTCCAAACCGTCTAAATTAACAATACTCGTATATTGTTTTGTTTATAAATTTTTGCGCCCATCTCTCATTGTTAGGTTTTTGGACTTTTTTTTCATTTTTAACTTGCAACATACTGCGATGTATGTATATGTAGGACTTATATGACAAGTTATCCATTCGTAAAAAAATCGAATTTGATCAGATTTGATCAGATTAGGCGTTTTTCTTTTTAAGTTCAGAACAGATCCTGAGTTGTCTAAAAATAAATTGTGTTTCTTTTTTTAATTCAGAAAGTTTGGAGCTTCGCATATGTGTTTCTTTCGCACTGAGCATGTTCTGAATTTGTTCAGAGCTCAGAAAAAAATAATTCAGCAGACCGAGCTAAATGCTTAATACAAGCATTTGACAGCTGAAAATTCCAGTTGTTTCAAAAACCACTAAGAGCGCTCAGAGCTCGACATGCTTGGACTCTGTTCAGACTTCTTTTCTGAACTAAAGAGAAAAACGCCTATTAAGATAATGGAGAAGACGTAAAAAGTGGGTCTCACAATTCTATCTGTCTGTTCGACAGCAGCCTAAATGACTCGGCCGATTTTCATTAAACTTTGTAGATAGCATTTTTAAATATTTTGCCCGCACTTTTTTTTTAAAGGTTCGCAAAGGGGTGCATGATATTGTGTATTCAAATTTTCAAAACAAGTTTTTGGGTTATGGAAAAAAAAATGTTTTTAAAATTCAATATTTTTCCTCGATTTTTTTAAAAACTTGGCATTTAATTTTTTTTAATACAATCTTAAAGATGACAGAAAACAAAATGCATTTCACCTAAAAATAACTGTACCCACCATACAAATGATAAAAATGGTTTTCGGAAATAGTATTTTTCTCTAAAACGGCGCTAAAAATTTTCGGATTTTTTTTTTTAGATTAAATTTAACGATCTAAAAAAAATAAATTAAGATAAGATAGACTGTACCAACCACTGAACCGTTTTTTTTGAACTTTGAAATTCTTATCATCGAGAACCTTCTAAAAAGTTTAAAAAACATTTCATTTTTAAACTTAAGATTTTTTTTTTTAATTAAAAAAAATCTATTTGTTTTTTGAAAATTCTATATTTCAAAAAAGGGTTAATATTTTTTTTTAATTAATTTTTTATTCGTACAGTGATAAAAATTTAAAGTTGCCGTATAAATTTGTTTTCTTAAAAAAAGTTTTAAAAATTTTGTATTCTTGCATTGAGTCATATTTGCTTTAGAAATCACATGGTATTCTATTTTAAGTTCTAACTACCAAGGGAGTTGTTTTTGTCATTTAAATAAAACGCACGACAGGGTCGCACGAAATTGTTCTTATGTAAAAGACTAAGAATCTCAAAAATGAATGTTATTAGACAAAAACTGTTCATAAGCATAAAATTCTTTTTTTAAAAGACAAAAACAACTTCTTAAGCAGTTTGAGCTAAGCACAGGTTGCCATGTATCTCAAACAAATATTAATTTATGCAAGAACAAAAATTATAAGTCGTTGTAGTGGTTTCTTAATTTTATATACTTTTGTATACAAAATTCTTAAACCTTAAATGGCCTTAATTGGTACGCCAACTTAACGTTTTTATTAATTTACGCATACAAAAAATCAAAAAAAAAATTGAGCCGTTTTTGAGATATTGAATTTTCCAAAAAAAAATAGATTTTTTTTTTTTCAAAAATTCAAAAAAAAAATATTTTTTTTAGAGTCTTGAAATGCAATGTTTTCTAAACTTAGAAAATTCTCTATAAAAAATTCAATTAGAATCCATTATGCCGAGGTTCTATGGTAGGTACAGTCAGTAATATATCAATTTCAAGATTTATTTTATTAAAGTATAGATCGTAAAAATTAAACGAAGGAAAAAAATATTAAAATTCTCGGAACCGTTTTGGGAAAAATACGATTTTCGGAAACCATTTTTTTACATGTTGTATAGTGGGCACAGTTATTTTTAGGTAAAATAATTTTTTTTTTCACATCTTGTAGATAATATTGAAACTTTGATTTATCAATTAACAAAAAAATCGAGCATGGGGTTTTCGAAATATTGAGTTTTGAAAAAAAACTTGAATTTTTTTTTTAATCCTAAACATTTTTTTTTTAAATCCTAAACATTTTTTTTTTTTAAATTTGAATAAACAACAATACTCAAACTTTTGGAGAGTTTTTGCATAAAAACATGTCAAAATCTGTTGTACCGTTTTTGAGAAAATCAGAACCAAAACAATTATTCCAGGGCGGGGAGATACCAAAAATTACCTTTTTTTCAGACATTACCTAACTTTAACTAAATGAATTTTTTTGACTTTTTCTTAGTCTGTGGGACAGTTTTTGGAAAAAAAAAATATTTATAAAATTTTGAAAAGAAAATCGTATGGCAGGTACCGTTATTTTTGATCTTAAAAAAATGAAAGAAAAAAACATTTGGGGGGAAAAATTTCAAAATGCTATCTACCAAGTTTAAAAAAAATCGTTGGACTCGTCGAACAGACAGACAGACAGAATTTCGAAACCCACTTTTTTAGTATTCGCTATCGTCCTAATGTCAAAATATCGAGTTCGATTTTTTTTAACGAATGCATAACTTGTCCTACAAGTATGTACCTATAAGTCGCAAGTAGAAATGAATTTTATGGTTATGAACGTTTTTCTCTAGTAACAATTGTTTTAAAAATTTTTAGTCTTTTACATAGGAGCATGTTCGTGCGATCCAGTCGTGCATTTTTTTTTTGGGCGATATATCCTTTTTCAAATTGGATTCATTTATTTATAATGAAAAGTGCACCATTTTTGGGGCCATTTTTATTTTTAAGATTATAACGATTGTTCACAATGATATTTAACCCCAAAATGAGAATAGACAAAAACTAGACATTTTGGGGCCATTTTTCATTTTTTTTTCTGGGACCATATTTCATGCCATTAATGAGGCAACATCAAGCGAAATAGAATATTAAATCCACGTATTGATTGGCTTATGAAGACTTAATACCGGAATTTTGCATTTTATCATGGAAAAATTTCAGAATATCCCTAAATATCCCTCTTTGAAGTTAAATCAATACTCGAATCAAGTGATTCGAAAGTCAACACTGCATCGTTGACTCTATGTTTGCTAAGTTCTAAAATAACACTGTTATCCTGCACTTACATGGAAATAATGTCATCCTAAATCAATCCAAACGACGACTCTAGTTTGACAGTACCATATAAGCTTCAGAGAATCCCTTAATCCAATTGAGGTTTTAGATAACTTGTTTGGCATATTTAATATAGTATTCACGTAAACTGTTTGTGAGTGGTTCTTCGATATTTTTGGGAGTGTTATCTAATCAAGTTAGACATTTGTTCAAGTTCTGTGTAAATACATATTTGCTACATCTGTTTATATATGAAAAATGGTAAAGTCCCACGGTAGTGGCACATTTACAGGTGTCACTGTAGTGACATTTACATAATTCAATTTCAATTTGCAAAAAATCTCTCACAGTCAAAATATATTCCGAATAAATAAAAGTTAAAGTAAACGAAGACTTGATCCATGGAAAAAGGTATAATCGTATGATGGTCGATAAAACGAGTAGCACGGAAGGACTTATTTGGAAAGAGTCAATATTTTATGATATAAACATGCGGTGAGTATAATACATGCTCATTACAATGCAGCCTACAACACAGCTGTATCAACACGAAAGTACAATTTTTATTAATTTAAAAACTCAGCGGCAACTTTTTAAGTACAGGGTAGTAAATCTCCACCCGTTTTGGTGGGTATAAGAAAACAGATAAAATGTATAATTTTGGAATTTAAAATAAATTCCCCTTTAGCGTGCCAAACGTAGAGAATGAGAAATAAGAGGTCTAAAAACCTAGCGGTGGGAAATCAGCGAAAATGAAAAAAAAAACACCAAAATTTGTGGCTTTTTTGTTGCTAATTAGTTGCTGGAATATCGATTTTGTTGCTCGAACCGATCGCGAGAAATCGGACACAGTTCTAGATTTATGTTAAGATAGCGTGGAAATTACAAAATTTTGGAATAACCGATCACACAAATGAGAGTAAATTTGTTGCTAATTTGTTGCTGTAAGATGTTCCAAGAAAAAGTTGAAAAAAAATATTTATTCACAGTTAATTTAACTTCGAGTAACTCAAATTTGATGTCGTCCACGCTAGCTTAACTCTCGATTTTTCCATGGAAAAATCCAATTAATAATTTGTTTTTGTTGAGCACAGTAGGCCTTGTCTGAGTGCAGAGTCAGCAACAAAATAGAAACCGGAAGTCGCTAGTGTTTCGAAACCCGTAAGCAAACCAACCGGTCATGCTAGATTACTCTGTAGAAAAAATTTCGGTTACTACGCGGTCTTTTTTTGAATACAGATAATTCCTTTAAGCTAGCCCTAAACGACGAACATGCTCGCCGAACTTGTTCGTTTGCGTTATCCCCTACACGGCGAACACATTTGGCGAACATTCATTTCGTGTTGATTCTTCACAGAGTAAGCATGTGCGACGCACAGTTGGTCCTGTTGGTACTATGCAATCTCAAAATTCAGAGTCTTGTTAAAAATGCTAAAAACTATTATAAATAGATACTAACTGCTTCTGAAAATGAAAATATTAGTAACAATGAATATAGTTCTGACTTTTAAAAATAAAAGAAAACTGCACACAATTAAAACTTCTGCATGTTTAATGAAAAAGCAATGACACAGACAACTTAAATGTACCGTAACTTGGCCGTTAGACAGAGACGAAAGATAATACTGCGTTATAGTATTTGTTATAATATTTATATTGGTTAGGCATTTTTATTTTGTTTTTATTGACAAAAATTGAAAACCGTATTTTGAGCACTATTATGTATGAAGAGGACCCACTGTGCAAAGTTCACGGTAAAAATAAGATTTGCTCGCGAACATGGCCCTACACGACGAACATCGAAGCCAACGAACATGAGAAAATCGAAATTTTTCGCCAACAGCGAGGGGCTCGCAAACCAGCCCCTACACGACGAAAACATGGCGAGCACGAACAAGTTCAGCGAGCATGTTCGTCGTCTAGGGCTAGCTTTAAGCGACTTATTAAAAAAGTTTATATAAATCTTCTGTCTGAATGTAAATCTAATTTTTTTTAACTATATACACATGTAAAATTTAGATCTGCATCCGTTAAACATTTACGAATTTTTCTCATGATTTACGCATTGTTTTGAACTATATACTTCTTTGAAGTTATTTACTATATGTTTTAAGCTCTCTGTAGCTGGTTTTATACAATGACTTTTTTGAACGTGAATGTCGGATTCTTTCACCTGAAAAGTTCAGCAAATATCGCAATATTTTATTTAATGCTCAAAATCTCATAGCTGAATTCCGTGCGGTTATAGTATATTGTGTGGCTCGAAGAGCTCAAAAGCGTAGAACAGCTAGTTTTTGAGCTCGGAGAGCTCATAATAACGAAGAAATTACGAGCTCAAAAATGTTGTATTGAGTGAATTTTGAGTGCAAAAGCATAGAATTAGCGGAAAGTTACAGGACAGGACATTCGTCTTTTATAACAAAAACTGCTTTTAAACGAAGCATTATTACCTTGCGATTTTTAAGCCCGTAGGAGAGAGACGTGTATGGTGGCGGGGTTGCACAAAGCGGAAGATGACTCCAAACGAGGAAATAAGATTAAAAATCGCTTTCGTGTAAAAGCAGTATTAAGAATTATGTCATGTGATTTTGACATACATTAAAATTCTAGGCTTAATAGCGTATGTATTTTTTCTGAATATTTCTTTTTCACAACGATCGTCGTATTCTGTCCACTGAGTTCCTCGTAAGCACACGGCCGTGAAGTGTCCTATATTTAAATCTGATGATGTTCTTCGAGTATTCGAAGGCGGCGTAAAGTCTATAGCTCCAACAAGTCTATATATTTCTCTGCTATTTAATTGATTCGTTAAACTTCGTGGAAGAGCACCCAATTTAATTTTCTGGTTCGTCCCGTCGTCAAAGACTTCAAAAATAATGACATCTCCTGTTGAACATGAATTAAAATTAGTTTTTGAAAATGTAGTTTTCAACTTACATGTTTTTTTTTTTTTGTGTACGACACATTATGTTAAACATTGAGGAATGAACATTACGATCGGCTTATTTTTTTTGTTTCTTTCCTACTACTTTTTCTATTATTACCTACATTATTATTAGAATGTCACGACATAAAAATAAATTTCATATTATTCTATAGACAATTGAATAGTGAGTAATTCGATAATGGTTAGAAATCGTTCAATAAATCTTTCTATTTTTAATACAAAAAATATGACGAAAATTCAGCTAAACTAAGTTGGCATCGTCACTGACCGGCATTGTTATTAATATCTCAAAAACTATTCAAGCAACAAAATTCTCATTAGAGCAACTAATTAGCTATAAAAAAGCTTCAAATTTTGGTGTTTTTTTTTTTTTCATTTTCGCTGATTTTTCACCGCTTCCACGCTATCTTAACATAAATCTAGAACTGTGTCCGATTTCTCGCGATCGGTTCGAGCAACAAAATCGATATTCCAGCAACTAATTAGCAACAAAAAGGCCACAAATTTTGGTGTTTTTTTTTTTCATTTTCGCTGATTTTCCACCGCTAGGTTTTTAGACCTAGAAATAAGAACAAAATTGCAAAATATCACTAGATAATGGGTTATGTCCAGAAAAGTCGATGCACAGCTATTAATATTGACGGTAAGTGTAGGTTAAAATCTCTCCACAAAATACACTTTCAAAGGTGACTTCCCTTTTTAAAGTAATGGACATTTTTCAAAGAAATTTTTCAACGGCAAACAATTTGGAAAAATGCAACACTTTGATTTTATAGATTCTTTTGTTCGTAATTATAAAGGGTTTTCCAATAAGAGGTGTTATTTTGATATTCAAAGAAAAATGGCATTTTTGGAGATAAATGATCGGATGTTTATTTCATTATAAAGAGGAAGGTATGCCGTTAATAATGGAACACAACATCAGCCAAATGGCCGTGTGTGTGTCTTTGCTGATTGGGTCCTTGAAATGCATGAAAATGATCCGGAATTTCATCGAAAAATCATCTTGACTGATGAGGCCCATTTCCACCTCGGAGGCTACGTCAACAAGCAAAACTGTCGCATCTGGGGCTCGGAAAACCCAAGAGTTATTGTTGAAAAGCCTCTCCATCCTCAACGCGTGACTGTTTGGTGCGGTTTATGGTCCCGCGGGGTCATTGGACCTTACTTTTTCGAAAATGAGGCTGGAGCAACAGTTACGGTCAATGGATTGCGCTATCGAGAGATGATTAATGATTTTTTATGGCCTGAATTGGATGGTATTGATCTGGACAACGTTTACTTTCAACAAGACGGCGCTACGTGCCACACAAGCAATGAAACCATCGATCTTTTACGGGAAAAGTTTCCGGACCGTGTTATCTCTCGAAGAGGTGATCACAATTGGCCACCGAGATCTTGTGATTTAACACCTTGCGACTTCTTCTTTTGGGGCCACGTGAAAGATAACAGCCCAGCGTCGATTCAAGACCTCAAAGATGAAATTCGTGAGGCTATCGAGGACATAGGGCAGCCACTTTGCGATTTGGTTATGGAAAATTTCATGAAAAGGATATGGTCCTGTAAGCGTGGTCTTGGCGGCCATTTGGCTGATGTTGTGTTCCATTATTAACGGCATACCTTCCTCTTTATAATGAAATAAACATCCGATCATTTATCTCCAAAAATGCCATTTTGCTTTCAATATCAAAATAACACCTCTTATTGGAAAACCCTTTATTATAAATAGTGATTCAACTAATAATTTGATAGTGTTCATAGTCAACGTTCTTTGAATTCTGGAACTGAGTCATACACAAATTTTATATAATTCACTCCTGATTTGGCCCAAGCAAACTTAATACCATGAATAAGTGATACTTTATTTTGGAACTACTTCGTATACCTTGCGGGTAAGCCATTTCCTGACATTTTCGAAAATGTCAAGTTCAGGCGGATAAATAATTCATCACCTCCACTTGTTGGCTTGCAATAAGTGACTTTACAATAAGAGCAGTATGGATTGGTGTGTTGTCCTGTTGCAAGATAATTGGCAAAGGTTCAAACAAGCTTCAGCTGCTTAAGGAAAGCTGATTCCAATACTTCCTTGTAAGTTATTTCCGTCATTTGTGTTATTTGACAAATAAGCTCCAGTGCTCGATAATATGTGATAGCACCCCAGACCATTATTCCACCCTCTCGGATTTGATGGCGCGTAAGAAAGAAATAGTTCCGCATTCCATAATTCTTCAAAATAGGAGTTCTATCCCTCTGGTATTTCTAAATTGAACTTCTTTTAATTCATGAAGATAGTCATTCGCCAATCCAAGCTATGTGATTTTTTCAAATTTAATCTGAAGATCCTTACAACCGGCATTCACGGGTTTTTTAAATCAATTTTAAACTATTCAAATGTTCAGCACAATGAATCACACGAATTTTATATTTGATGTGGAATAGCTAGAAATAGTGATAGTCCAAATGATCGCTGTAGATGTCAGTCCTTTCTTTTGTTACCCATAGAAATGAATATCCTTTAAATAATTCTATTCTCGACTCTATTTAAAATTTTTCGCTTGCCCAATTTTGGTTACAATTTGTCTACTTAAACTTAACTTTCTAAACTAAAATTTTGATCCAGTTTTATCAAGCAATATGAACGTCTGCAATTAATTCCACAACTGCCTTTAATCAAATGAACCAAATTTAGTTTCTTACTTTTACGTCTGTTTTTGAAAACTTTGAAAAAAATCGTGTTTCTTGGCACAGCAAAGTGTATTCTTGGTAGTGCATCGAGATGGTGATTTTCAAAATATTGAAAAAAAATTAAAGTTTTTCTTAAAAATTTAAACAAAAACTTTTGAAAATTTGAATTTAAAAAAAAATTTATCAAAATCATCTGTACCATTTTAGAGGAAATCGAAAAGAAAAAGAAATGGTTCTACACTGAAAAAATTTTTGTACATTCTTTTTATGAATGGCGATCATTCAGCCAAAATCATTAATTTTTAAGAAATATTCATATGAATAATGCACGAATTCATAAAAATTATTTTTTGTTTTATGACCAAGTCATGATTTTTATGAAAAACCATTCATAAAATCCAAAGCAATAGAATTGTTGTTGGAAAATCAGATTATGATTTTTTACATTTGAAGTATGACCAGTTCATACAAATTTTATTGTAAAGTTTTATGAAAAATTTCTTAAAATGCTTGAAACTATTCTTTTATTGTAGGAACAAAGTAACTGATTATATGAAACCACATTCATCAACATGAGCAATTGATATTTTATGAAAAATTACTTAGAATTCTTGAAACTATACATTTTTTACATGCAAAATATCATTCAATGCATGAAACCATATTCATAAACATTTTTTTTTTTGTTGCGAATTCCAAGCAGGAAACTTTACATTTGAAATATGAACAATTCATACAAAATTTAATATGAAGCTGTATGAAAGATTACTTAAAATGTATGTAACTTTTCATTTGTTACATGCAACATATTTTTCAATGCATGAGTAACGGACATTTGAAGAAAAACTGCTTTAAATGTTTGAATCCATTCATTTGATGCATGCAAAAAGTGAATTTTATGCTTCTGAACAGTTTTTTTTAGTAACATTAATTTTTTAAATTCTCAGTCTTTTACAATAAGAACAAGCTCGTGCGACCCCGTTGTGAATTTTATTTTAATAAGCTACATATTATGTATTTTTTACGTCATCATCTTTGACTTTTATTAAGACATAATATAATTATTTAAAAATAAAACCAATTTAATGCGGCTATGAAAGTGCCGTTATAGAAATCTGGTGTTTTAAGAACTAATTTATACAAAATAAGATTAATTTGGTGTTTTAAAAACTAATTCATACAAAATAAGATTAATTTCATATTTTGCATGACTAACACTTCAATTTTAGGAACAGTTTGATTTTGCCCACTATTGTGAAAGAATTTATTCCTGAATCGTAGGAATTTTTTCATAAACTGCAAGCTCATTACTTACAATTTATGGAATATTTCCTTAAAGTGCAAAATATTACCGTTATACACCTATGGCTGTAGTCTGGTGTTTTAAGAACTTATTCATAAAAAACGGAACATTTTCATGTTTTGAATGACTGACTCTTTAATAGTAGGAAATAAGTCATAAACTTTGCGGTTACTATGCAATATATACTTGTATTATCATATCAAGAGTTCATTTCTTGTTTGATATTATCAGTGTTAAAACGTGATCTTACAAAGTTACCAAAAAGTTTTCTTTTCCAAAGTTATTTTAAAAATACGAGTATGTATACATTTTTCAAAGTGTTGCGCATTGTGGACGACCTTAAATTTATTCAACTACTTGATTTATAAAATTTGTAAGTATTTAGTCTATAAGGAGCGAATATTTTTCATAAATTCGTTATATAATATTATTTAATTTTTCTAGATAAAAATGGATTTTGGTGTGTTGTTTGGAAATCGCCCAGGGATTGTCAGCAGATGGACAAATCAAGCCATCCGACTTAATCAATTTTTTCTACAAGTAAAACATTTAAGGGACAAGGAGATGAGGGTAATGCTGAAAAAATAGATGAAGCAGATGTCAAGGTGGTAATTTTATTTTTCTTAGTTCATACATATATATTTATTTCAAAACACATTAAACGTTAACATTAAACCTATCATTTTTGATTGCCAAAATTGCTTTTGTTTTAATGATTACTTTAAGAAAACCACGTTTAATATCCTTGACTAATTGACTTTGTTTTTTAATTTTTGTTTTAGATAATGCTGCAGTGAAATTAATGTGGTGTCTGGGTAGAATGTTATTCGCCCGAAATAATTTTTCACGAAATGTTTTTCGACTGTCGGACACCCTGTATATTTTATTTATGTGTTGTACGCAATAATTTGATATTCAAAAATATATTCAATAAATAAATTGTTCTATTTTTAAATAGTTTTCTTTTCTTTTCTTTTCTTTTCTTTTCTTTAAGTTTTCAGATATACCATTTTCTTGAAAATAATTTGCCATCGGGGCTTTTGTATTTCAGGTGGACGTGCACGTATAATTATTTGTTCTTAACACAAATAGAAATCATTGGAAAAAAAAAGAAAAAATTCATTAGTTTTATGAAAAAATAGCTTAGGTTCCATAATTTCTTACATAAAACTAATGAAAAGATTCATACTAATATAAGAAAAGTTGCATTAAATTAATGATTGCTTCATTATTAAAAAAGAAACTTTTCTTACAATTATTGCAAGCAATCATTAAAAATAAAACTATCATTCATTTAATCAATAAAAAACGTCATAGATCTTAGGAAACTTTTCCTAGAACAAGTGTCAGAGTTTTTAAACTAATGAATAAAATCATTTAAAACACAGACCGATTTCATAAAATTAATGAAAAACATCATGAATTCCATGAATTTTTACATACATTGTCTGAAATTGCTCATACTTTTTAAGAACAATAAACATTATTTTCATGATTTTTTACATTAAAACAGTGAATCTGTTCCTTCAATTTATGTCAGAAGGTCATAAAATAAATGAAAAATATAGTAAAATTGAATGACAAAATACATGAAATTAAAGCAAAAAATTATGAATTTCATGTTTGTTTACTTACGTCGAATGAAATAGTTCATATGTTTTGTGAATTATCGAGAGAATTTTTTAATGACTTCCAATCATTAATTTAATGCAGGAATCATTAATTTAAAGAACCTTTTATAGTCGTAGGAACAAATTCATAAAACGTATGCTTAGGATTTCTTTCTTTTAATGAACTCGATTCTTGGCGCGTTTTTAATGAATTTTTTGGTTCAGTGTATGCGGGGTACCATTAATAACAATATTTCAGAATTATTTTAACCACAAGATAACTTTAACTAAATCAATTTTTTTGATTTTTTAAATAATCAGTGGAAGTTTTTGAGAAAAAAAATATTTTCTAGAATTTCGAAAAAAAATGTATTTTAATTTAAAAAAAAGAACAAAAAAAACTGTGGTGGCAAAATTTAAAGAAAATTAAATAATTTAAAAGTAAGAGTCGAACAGACCTACTTCATCATCGTTCTGATCAAAATTTTGAGTGCAATTTTCCCACATAGTTCAAATATATTGCAAGTAAGAAAGTTTAATTGAAAGTACCATTACGAGGGCAGTCAGATAAGTGCTTAGCCGCGCCGCCCGATGGTGCCAGTATCAAAAGAGAGATTTACTATCGTCTAGTACATTCTCTTAGATAGCTACTGTCGAAAGAAGTGGGTACCGCATAAGCGCGAAAAAGACAGAATACCTATGCTGCCCATTTTCTGATCCACACAGGCCTATTCCAGACATTTATTTGAATAGAGTAGTGCTTCCCAAGTGTGAAAAGTTTAAATATCTGGGGTCTATGATAAATAACGAAGCTACTTGTGATGACGATATCAATCATCGCGTAAGCGTAGGGTGGATGAAGTGGCGGGAAAATTCTGCTATCTTCTGTGACCGAAAAATGCCCCCTAAGCTGAAAGGAAAGCTCTACACTTCAGTTGTGCGTCCAGCACTCACATACGGTTCACAATGTTGGACAATGTACAAAAAGTATGAGAGTAAGCTAACGGCAGCTGAGATGAAGATGCTTCGTATGACAGCAGGAGTTACAAAGCTTGATCGAATTAGAAGTACGAAGATCCGAGGAAGCCTTCATGTTAAGAATACCATTTCCCAAAAAATTGAACACGACCGACTCAGTTGGTATTGCCATGTTCAAAGGAGAGATCCTGAGAACCCCGTCAAAAAGGCAATATCATACAACGTTCCAATTCGGAATAAAAAGAAAGGTAGGCCTAAACACTCCTGGTACAAACAAATGCAAAAACACCAGCATTCAGTTGGCCTCAGAAATGGAACAATACAAAACCGGGAGGCTTGCCGCCGATTTCTGAGGTCAACCCGGCGAACCCCACAGGCGGATCACTAGTGTGAAGCAGATACGTGGGAGAGTTATGATCCCCTCGACATCGAGATCATAACAGAGCCGAAGAAAAGGAAGAAGAAGAAGCTACTGTCGAAATTTCAGCCGAATCGGATTCGAAGTTTTGTTTAGAACACGTATGGAAGCTAGCTTGTCCGCGAGTTTTAGAAAAATGGAAAAAGAGCAATATCGGTCGGTGATTCAATTCTTGTTTTTGGAAGGGAAATCGCACCAGCTAAATCAAAGAGCCCTTGGATGCTGTGTACAGTGACTTTTCTACTTCGATGGCAATCGTCAAAAAATGGTATAACGAGTTTCAACGTGGTCGCACATCGGTTTTTGATGAGCCCGCCCAGGTGCCCCGAAAATGGATACGATGCAGGATAACGTGTCAAATATCCACGATCTCGTATTGGCAGACCGACTTTTTTGGATCGATTCGACGCCAAATTGAGAAAAAACGACTCCATTTTGCGAAGAAAAAAGTGCTCTTACACCACGACAAAGCACTGGCTCATACCTCCGCCGTTGCCACGGCCAAATTTGTCGAAATACACTACGAACTGCTGCCCCATCCACCGTATTCTCTAGATTTGGCATCGTGCGACTTTTGTTTTTGCAAACTTGAAAAAATCACTTGCCAGGCAGAAATTTGAGTTGAATGAGGAGGTCATCGCCACCACAGAGGCCTTCTTTGCAGACCTATAGAAAACCTATTTTTCGGATGGGTTAAGGAGTTGGAGCATCGATGGATCAAGTGTATCGAGCTAAAAGGAGACTATGTTGAGAGTATCGCCACTTTTAGAAAATGTTTGTTTTTCTTTTGTAGGCTAAGTACTTATCGCACCGCCCTCGATTAATAACCACTTTTTTTTTGTGATTTTTTTTGAACAAAAAAAAATTTGTTTTGATTTTATTTTGTAAAAGTTTGAGGAACATTTCTTAAGAAAATAATTTTGAAAAAAATCCTTGTAGCGTTATTTCAGATTTAAAAAAAGTGCACGACTGGATCGCACGTACTTGCTCTTATGTAAAAGTATACTTTGGAATTTAAAAATTGTGGATAAATATAAGCACATTGATTTAATAAAAAAAATGATCAAATGAATAAAATTGCCGCCTTACTTATAGAAAATATGAATATATGAAAACAAAGGTAAAAAAATTGTTTTATTATTAGATTAAATTTTAATATAAAAAATTTCTTTAAAATTTTCAACAAAAAATTGGGGCTTAAGTATTTAGTAATATAAATTTAAGGAAATAATTTCAAAAACTAATCGTTCACTCGTTTTCAATATATTTATTTAAAAAAATAGTTGTTTTTTTTTTTTTAAATCCAAAAAATATTTTTTTCGAAATTTGTATATACAATATTATTTCAAATTCAGAATTTAAGTACATGGCTATAAGCGCATATGTACATAATTTTCTTAACAAAATCTTTAGAGACGTTTTTAAGATAAATAAGATTTTGCATAACAGCTTTATGGCAGGTACCGTCAGTTTTGGAGCTAAGAAAAAGATTCCAATTTCCATCTATAGAATAACCGAAAACTTTTAAATACTAAGTTTAAAGAAAATCTCTTCAACGGTTAAGGCTGTAGGTTAAGGTACAGGCATAAAGGAATAAATAACTGATGCTTACATACGTACATAAAGACATACAGATAGACGAAATTGCGAGACCCATTTTTTCTGTGTTCTTTATCATCGTCATGTCAACTTTGATCAAAATCTCTAGTTCGGTATTTTTTATAAATGCAAGACTTCGATATAGTACCTTTATCGTAAGTAAAAAGCTAGCTATCTAGTTTAAAGAAACTCGAGCCCTCTGTTTGAGCTGTATCAAAAGAGAAAGGCAGAATTCCAGGACCCACTTTATTATTGACTTACTTTGCAAAACCCCTTAATTGCATTCACATTAATGTTAACAAAATAAGACTCCTTGAATTAATAAAGAATAATTTAAACAAAAAACAGGAATTTCGAAATTTAATTTTTTGTAGCCGATTTTCAGCCTGATGTCTTTCTTGAAATCAATGTTAACACGTACTCAGCTCCCGAAAACGTTTTCTACTTCCTCCTTAGACGTATTTTATAAACAAAGAACAATGAACCAATCAACCATTGAGTCACTGGGATTATGAAGTTGTATTTGATATTCAAGTGAGAATCTCATTTATACATATCTCTATCAAGGAATCTAGTTTAACACTCAGCTGTGTTAAGCTACAACATTATCTGACTCCTGTTTATGTCACTTAATATTTTTATAGAATAAGCAAGGCAAGTCTGGTCACCTCATATCCTACTCATTCCCATCAAATCAAGGCTTTCCGTGGCTTTCCCTAATCTAATTGGAGGTAGGTCACTTGTCATGAAGATCCCCTGAAATTAGGTAACATGTTATTCCTAGAACAAGGCCACGCCGCCGCCGCGCTTTTCGACCAATTAATCTTTACTCGAGCAGTAGTATCGATTGCCCTGTGCTTAGGCAAAAAATCTCTCTCCAAAACAACCCCAATCACTTTTGAGATACACCCCCTTTCAAATCAACTTTCATCGCACTAATTGTGTTTGAAAAAAATCTTTGACCCGTATCCCTTGTACTTTTCCGAGACTTGTCAAAAGTTGTATATTTAGTCTTAAAATAATTTATGTTAGTCTCAAGTTATGGATATCTAGTCTTTTGCTTGTACGAGTATATTACAAAGCATTCAATTTTTTGAAGTTTCTTTTTTCCCTTATCTTTTGTACTTTTTCGCAAAATAATTTAATTTACTTTATCAACATTGGGTATAAAAAAAGGTTCCTCCAACAAGAGACTCCTGTCAAAATTCCTTCATCAATCACCTAATTTTTATTAGACTAATATGACAGATTATTATAACTCCCAACACCATCGAGCATATCTCTATGTAGCAAGGAAGATGAGTAACCAACAATAAATTGGATGCACAACGATTTGACACAATTTTATTCAAAGTTCCGGTA
Source organism: Chrysotoxum bicinctum (assembly GCA_911387755.1). Classification (NCBI taxonomy): domain Eukaryota; kingdom Metazoa; phylum Arthropoda; class Insecta; order Diptera; family Syrphidae; genus Chrysotoxum; species Chrysotoxum bicinctum. Next base: position 155,157,960 of record OU426989.1, read on the forward strand.
AACTACTTTAACAATAAGCATCAAGAGCTAGAGATAGAGCAAGCTATATGGAACTTTGAATTATACAAATAACTTAGAGACATCCCTTTTAAATTCGTCATATTAAGCTAACTAAGCTGAACACCGACGGAAAGTTAACCAAAATACAAAACAAAAATAAACAACCAAAAGAGAAATTTAATTTTAAAGGCCCGTAGCTTCGGTTGTGAAAGAGGGCAAGCAATTTACATTTGATTTCCAATAATTCTAAAGTTTCAAAATCACTGTACATTTATACAAAAAATGCGTTTCTTTTGTCAGCAAAGCCGGACATTTAGTGAATTTATTGTGTCACACAGTGTACCCACCTTTTGCTGGTCTACACGAAGTTTCACGTGAAAAACATTTGTAACATAATCATAGCCACTCTTGATCGGGAAGCAAACTTGTCTCGAGTGATAAATGTTGTGTGGTGATTTGTACTGTGTACACTTATCAACTTTGAATGAATTATGTTATACGGGCTATCGCAACGCAATGCGACTTAGAGTTCTATTTTAAACCCCACCTGAACCTGGATGAGCTTGTTCATCGTACAGTTCTTCCTCCAAATCTATTAATGTTTTAAATATTGGTATATGGGGCACCTTCAGAGAGGATAGGTCGATCTCTTCCATCCGTTATTATCCCAGATGGTTTTTCCTTTGGTGGAAGTGAAGTATTATGTGATCTGGTGTTTCCTCAAGCATATTGCAGAATCTACATATTGCACACCTTACCAGACCCAATAAACCTAGTTGTCTTCTAAGTTTGCAGTGTCCAATTAGGATATCTACCTGTTATAATTCTTAGGTTGTCCCTACTTAAGCTTATGCAGCTTGTGAAAAGTTCTTGGTTTTAATTACCCAGTAGTAGTTTCGCCGGCCTTAGCTTTGGGAGTTCTTTAAAGTTCTTAGATCTACTTGCCTCCTCTTCTTGTTTAATTTTGTATTTGATAATGTTTTCTCCTATTCCGCATTGGGACTCAGGCCCTGTTATTTTTGCTAAAGCTTCTTCCTCTTCGTTTCTATGAAAACCCAAAATTACTATCATTAATTGCTTAAGCGGCAAATACACACGACACTTGTGTGCACACCGGTGTGCCTACACCGGTGTAGCATTCCACTACACACGGCACACCGAATCGTGCACACTTTAGTTGTGCAAAAGATCTCATCCTGGAGAGATCTAACCATAAGTGATATGGACGTAGTCCATTAGACGACGAGGTTGGCGGGTTGATGATGTCGATAATGAGTAATTTAAAATTTGAAAAAAATGGTTCTATGGTAGGTACAAGCTGTAATATCTTAATTTAAATGTTTTTTTTATTTAATTAAAGATCATAAAAATGTATTGAAAGAAAAAAATTTTATCAAAATTCTAGGCGCCGTTTTCAAGAAAAATACGAATTTTCAAAACATTTTTTAACATTTCTATGTTGGGTACCTTTTTTTAGGTAAAATACATTTTTTTCTCACATCTTGTAGATTATATTGAAAATTTGAATATACAATACTTTTCAAGCCTTAGCAAAAAAAAAAAAAAATTATCAAAATCGGTGGTACCGTTTTTGATAAAATCAAAAATAAAAAAAAAATTGTTCCATGGCGGGTACTCTCAATAACCATTTTTCGGAAAATGTTTTTAAATCTGTTGAACATTTTTTGAGAAGAACAAATATTTATAAAATTTCGAAAAAAAAATCGTATAAAAGGTACAGTTATTTTTGGTCTTAAGAAAAAAGAAAAAAACCTGTGGGGGGGAAATTAAAAATGATATCTACCATAGTTCAAAGTAAATCGGCCCAGCCGTTTAAGCTATAGTCAAACAAACATATAGATAGAATTTCGAGACCCCCTTTTTTAGTCTTCGCTATCATCGTAATGTCAAAATTTCGAGTTCGATTTGTTTTCCGAATGCATAACTTATCTTATAGAACCTATAAGTCACAAGTAAATTTTTCGACGTGCTTTACCGCACAACGATTCGGCTGCAACTGAATAGTGAAAAGTGAATACTGAATAGCAAATGTGCGTGCACATCGCAATACACATGACACCGATCGAGACACCGACACCAAAAATCAAAAACTTTTGATTTTACCCACACGGTGTCGGACACCGAAAATCGGTGTGCGCACCAGCCCACAGACGGGACACATTTCCGTACACCGACACCGGTGTGCACACAAGTGTCGTGTGTATTTGCCGCTTTAGGCTTCTTTATGAACAAAGTTGTTCCTCTTTTCGGGAGCACTATAATATATTCATTTTCCAAACCCATAAGAAAATGTCAGGGTTACAACACGGTATCCCTGACATGATACACACAACTCCACAAAATACCATATCTCACAAATAAGTTTCAACGCACATGAACCATATGTGATCGCACATGAACCACATGAGATTAATGTGTTTCCGGATCTCTAGAAAAGTTTAAACTTAAAAACCAAATAGAAACTTTAAATACATTCAGTTGTTATTATTATTTAATTAATATTGGAGAATGCTTCAATGTATCTTTATTCCCTTAACCCTTATTTTAATTCGTCTGCCCATTGCATACCCAACAAAATTTCAAAAACTTATTCTAACTACGGCTCTGACACGGACAGATCTCGGATGTAAACGATTAATCAAAATGTATCTGAAATGCTTATAAATAGATACATTAAAAACGTAGACATTAAGATACGTAAGGCTGGAGAAAGAAAAGGCACAAGTACGGTGACAAAGTTGGCGCGGCGGCATTTCTTTTCATCACTACAACATCTCACAGGCATGGATGGAAACGCCAAAATAGACTTTACCTAAGGGGACCGTCAAACCGTCAAAAAGTTTGTTATGATTTGGAAACGATGTAAATTCTTGTAGTTTTACAACACCCAACTCTCGAGATTTAGATAAATTTGCACGAAGTTAATCTGTAACGTAATTTGTATGAAAATTGGAAAACCAATAAATGGATGACAGCTATACCTACTTGAACAAGGGATGTAGCAGAACGAGAGAAATAGGGTTCGTACACTCAGAGAAAAGTGTGTTCAATAGACAAATTTAATAAAGGTTTTTTTCAATAAGCGTTTCCTACTTATAAATTTGAACAAATCAAACTGTGGGGGGGATATCATTCAAGTTTTTTTGTTTATTTAGAAGCCTCATGTTTGCCTCATGTTTATGCATGGAATCTGGGGCTTCGCTGGGTGGTTTGCAACCAAAAACTCAAATTTTTCATAACTCTGATTCATGAATCAAGGTAGTAGAAGTTTGTGGCTTATTGGCAGTTGAAACCAACTTCGGCCGTACTGTGAAGTACAGAGATTCATTCTTTAGCCGTACTACGCGAATGTGGAATACCTTACCATGCCCTGTCTTTCTTTGTCATTTCAATGTTTAAGAATTCAAAACTAGTGTACACCGACCGACAACTCCTTTCTAACACCTCCATTTCTTCTTAATACTCACAATGTTTCTCTGGCTTATTAAGGGTATAAAAAAAAACCTTTGAGTGTGCGCTAATTTCCAAAAAAAAAGTCGTCAATATCCATATCATTCAATGCGGATAGAAAGAAATTGGTTATCATCGAGCAAAAGCGCTTACCGATGATGGTGCCCTGACCAACTTCGTTCTCAAACAAGTGTGAACCGATGATGCCGCCAGCCCTAAATCCACACCAATCCACACCGCCAGCCCTAAATCCACATTATACAGTGACTTTCTTTAGGTGCATTGCAATTTTGTGGATCTCGTGTGGATTGCGATCTTTTCAATAGTTTTTTTTACTTTTTGATGAACTCATTCATCCAGAAATGAGCCTTGTCGCTGAATATGATTTTTCGGCCACCGAAATCGGGGTCAATAACTGCTTGAGAGCCCACTTAACAAACACACATGTCGTTGTCTATGGTTGTTAACTCTAAATCAGGGTTGCGAATTTTTGAATTAAAAACCATAAGTCATAAGTCTGTATATGATTTGTGAATTAAAAAAATTTAATTCATAAGTTAGTTAGTGACTTATGATTAAAAAAAAAAATTATTCATAAGCTACTACATAAGTGACTTATGAATTAAAAAAAATGTATTCACTACCTATAAGTGACTTATGAATTAATAAAAATATAATTCATAAGGTAGTCGGTAAATTGGAAATGTTTAAGCTTGTTTTGACTACATAATTATTTAATTATTAACGAATGTGGATTTCAAGCTTTTGTGTGTCATACAATTATCCTGCCAGCTTATAAATTTTCCAATTAATAATTTTTTAATCAGAATTTAACCATTAGCTTAAGAATTAATTTTTTTTTAATTCATAAGTCACTAGAACTTTTGATTTATTTTTTATTTAATTCTTAAGTTACTTACTTGCTCATGACTTAAATTTTTACTTGCGACTTATACATAGGTACTATAAGACAGGTTATGCATTCGTAAAAAAAATCGAACTCGAGATTTTGATCAAAGTTGACATTTCGATGATAGCGAAGACCAAAAAAGTGGGTCTGGCAATTCTGTCTGTCTGTCGGTTCGACTAAGTACAGCCTAAACGGCTCGGCCGATTTTCTTCAAACTTGGTATATATGGGTTTTACTTTTTCCCCCCGGACGTTTTTTTCTGTTTCTTTTTTTTTTAAGACCAAAAATAACGGTACCTGCCATACGATTTTTTTTTCGAAATTTTATAAGTATTTTTTTTTCTCAAAAACTGTCCCACAGAATTTTTTTAAAAAAATTTGAAAAATTTCATTTGGTCAAAACTAGCTAATGGTTGAAAAAAATTTTACAAAAATTGTTATTTTTGGTAGCCCCCCTGGGTCCATTTTTTTTTTGTTTTTGATTTTCTCGAAAACGGTACAGCCGATTTAAATCGTTTTAAAAGTTTAAATATTTTTACATATTGAAATTTTCAATTTCTTATTTTTTGGATTTAAAAAAAAAAAATCAATTTTTTTTTTTTTTGGAAACTCAATATGTACATATTTCGAAAACCCCATGCTCGATTTTTTTCAAACTTAACAAATAAAAGTTTCTTAACATAATCTACAAGATTTGAGAAAAAAAAATTTGTTTTATCTAAAACTAACGGTACCTTCCATACAAATTTTAAAAAATGGTTTTCGAAAACCGCATTTTTCTCGAAAACGGTTCCGAGAATTTTGCTAAAATTTTTTTTCTTTTGATTAATCTTTACGATCTATAATTTTATAAAAAAAAATTTGAAATCTAGATATTACTGACTGTACCTACCATAGAACGATTTTTTCGAATTTTGAATTTCTCATTATCGACATAACGGATTTTAATGAAATTTTTTATAAAGAAGCTCCTAAAAAGTTAAAAAAACATTGCTTTTTAAAACTTAAGAAAAAATGTTTTTTCAATTTTTAGAAAAAAGTCATTTTTTTTTTTTAAAATTCGATATCTCAAGAACCGCTTCGTATTTTTTTTGGAAATAAGACTTTTATTCGCACAATAATAAAACCTTAAGATTGGCATACCAAAATTTTTTCTCAAAAATTTTTTACATAAAAGCTTATTTTTTTAAGGAACCACTACAACGCCTTATAATTTTTGTTCCTGCATAAATTTATATTTGCATAGCATTCTGTTTTTATCTCTTACTACTAAAAGAATTTAAAAAAATTAATTTTATCCTTATGAACAGTTTTCTCTAATATCATTCGTTTTTTAAATTCCTAGTCTATTACATAGGAGCAAGTTCGTGCGACCCAGTCGTGCATTTTATTTTAATTCATAAGTCACTTAGTTGAGTTCTGAATTAATTTTTTTTAATTCATAAGTCACTAAGAAGCTTATGATTTAAATTTTTTTAATTCACAAGTCACCAACTGACTTATGAATTAAATTTTTTTTAATTCATAAGTCAGTAATTAGCTGCTGAATTAAAGCTTAAGCTAAAAAGTGACTTAAGCTTTTGCAACCCTGATCTGAACTCCTGGGAAAGTTGAAGTTTTTTACGGTTGTAGGCCTAAGAATTCGCGAAGTTCTGGTCTGCGAAGGGCCGAGTTCTTGTGCGCACCGCAGAATTTACCTCCTCAGATTACCCTGTACACCCTCACGGCCAGCTTTAGGCGGATCTTGCATTTTGTTGACGGATTGTTTACTGAGCCGGTCGACACGAATTTATCTAATTTGGCAGGTGTAGCTTCAACAATATGATCCCAATCACCTGTCAATGTTCAGAAATCCCTATTAAAAAACCCTTAAGTATTGTTGTAAGATGAACTGAATTTAACAAAAATTGCATAATGACAAGATCGTCGCTAGTCAATTGGTGAGCCGAAGTGAGATCGACGGAACGAAACGCTAATTTGTCCACAAAAAAGGCTAACAAATTGTTATTTGAACCTATTGTTCAATTAGTTTATTTTGAACATTTAAGTCGATCAGGATATGGTCTTTTTCATATTATCCAGGCACTAAGGGGGTTTCAACTACCCTTAAAATAATGTTCACACTAAGAGCTTTAGGAAAACAGGGAAGGTTTTCTAAAGGAATTACCGATCTACAATAGTTTTGAAGTATGAAGTTGAGTTCATGGATAAACTGATAAGCATTACTTAAAGCGCGAATATTAAAGTTGAATTGTATGAAGGAAGAGGGGGGGGGGGGGTGTAGGACAACTGTTAATAAAAACAGAGATTAAATATTAAGGAAAATTAAAGATGTATAAGTACAGTGTTGGAAAAAATAATAGAAACAAAGCTTTACATAATGATCAACCATTGATAACTACATACAATTACGTCTTCCTTGGTTCTAATTTTTTATATATTAATTGCACCTAACATGACTTTGAAATGGTGCAGCCGTATGTTGTCATTAGCTCTTTGTTTGGACTTAACGGTAAAAAAAATGAGCTAAGTGATAATCTTGCCTGGAAAAAATAATAGAAACAAGGTACTTTGACTTTCAATTTGACTTAAATTTCGTTTTTCATATTTATTGAAATAGACGTTTTAAAGTTTGTTTATTAGTTTTGCACGTGTTTCAGTCGTTTTAATAAAAAACAAAATATAACAGTTATTTTAAAATTTTACAAAAATGGGTCGTGGAGTACACTGCACTATTACTGAGCGCAATTTAATAAAAAACTTCAGAAAAAAATGGGAAAACTATGGAAGAAATAGCACAAGCATTAAATTGTTCAAAAAAGAAGATATTTACAGCTTTCCATTCAAGTCCAAAGCCAGAAACAAGAGGCAGAAAACGAAAGACCTCAACGCAGTTTGATAAGATATTGTTACGACTGTGTAAAAAAAAGGCTTTTTCTTCTTCCAATGACTTGAAAATTGAACTAAATGCGCCTGTTTCAAGTCGTACAATAAGAAACCGACTAAAAGAAGCAAGGCTTCCTGGAAGGGGTCCCAGAAAAGTACCATTCTTGAGCATGAAAAATATTCTGCAGAGGATGAATTTTGCAAATAAACAAGCCCAACGAGCAAATTGGAACAACGTTTTATGGTCGGATGAAACAAATATAAATTTATCTGATGGCAAAATGTATGTCAGACGACCTAAGAACGCAGAATTCGATCCAAGGTACACAAAAAAGACTGTTAAACATGGTGGAGGAAATATCATGATTTTGGGGGTGCTTCTCAACATCTGGGGTTGGTCCAATTTTTTAGATAAAAGACAAAATGTGTGCTACTGACTACGTCCGAATCATAAATGAAGTTATGCTGCCATTTGCCGAAGAGAACATGCCAATTAAATGGGAATTCATGCAAGATAACGACTCCAAGCACTCCTCAAAATTGGTTAAGGAATACTTTAAAAAAATTAAATAAATGTTATGGAGTGGCCATCGCAGTCCCCGGATCTTAATCCCATAGAACACCTGTGGGGCATACTTAAGAGGGAAATTGGAGACTTCAGAGCCAAGAATAAGGAAGATCTGTGGTCTATAATACAAAATGTATGGTATTCCATACCTTCCGAGACATGCGCCAAGTTGGTTCATTCCATGGGGCGGAGATGTCAAGCCGTCATTAAAAATAAAGGTGCAACGACCAAGTACTAAACGAATATGAACCAATTTAACTGTTAAGTTACTCTTTACCAAAAAGAAAAACACAATTATAATATTGTTTCTATTATTTTTTCCAGGGTAAAATGGCTGTTAATATTAATTTTAATTTTTCTCATTACTACTTTTATTTTTATTAATAAATTTAATATTGTGTATATTTTAAACTTTATAGAGACTTATTGTATGTATTTTTAATTTTCAATTTCTTCCCAATAAACTTTTTGTTTTTAAAAAACGGCACAGAAGAAGCTTGTTTCTATTATTTTTTCCACCACTGTATATGCTTCCGTTGTACTCCTAGTGCCTATAATTTTTAAAACTCTCTTTTGATTTCTATCTGAAAGCCTTAAGTCGAAAGTGATTAAAACATATTTGTTATATATACTCTCAAAATAGGGATAGCCATTTTGTTTTTAATAATTTTCACGCAATAAACGGATTTTTGAATACCATTAAAGTGTTTGAGCACATTGCGAGTGTTTTAGGAAAGTAGGAGAGGATTTCAAAGAAGATAGAAATATAGAGTGGAGTAAAGCATTCCACATTCGAGTGGTGTGACTAAGGAAAGAATCTCTGAATTTAACAGTACGTCCGAAGTTGGGCTCAAGGGTGAACTAATGGGCAATACTTGAAGTGCAAATACTACGGTTAAGAGGAGGAATGCAACTGGTACTAGAGCACGGTTTATTGTAAAAATAACGGTAACATATTGAAAGAAAAGGAACATTGTGACGGTGCTCGCGAGATTCAAATGTTTCTCTTATACTTCTATCACCTATCATTTATAATTCTCTTTTTTGGATTCTACACAATTTTGTTATTGGAGCAACTTTCCAAATATGGAAATTGTTCTCGAGGTTTGGACGAACATAAGTCTTAAAGAATAAGCCAGATCAGAAGGGGTAGAAAATTTCTTGTAACGTGGAAAGAAACCGTTTTTTGCGACGTCAAATATGTGGACATTCCGCACAAGGTAGTCTACAATTCCGAGAACTGTTCGGTTCCTCGATACAAGTGCTGCTCATGGATAACGGTATTGGGTGTGGGTTGCGTTTTAATGTCAGAAAACAGAATTGAGCTTTTGAAGCATTAAATTCTATGCGGTTAATGGTTTCCCATTCGACAATTCTATCGAGATCAGTATTTAATGAGCTTATCATACGCTGCCGTTCGAGATCAAAATCCAAAGAAACGAATATGAGAAGCTGAGAGTACTGTTCGCAGCAAAAAAATTAATGAAAAAGTAGTATCAGACAAATGATCAAACAAGAGACGAAGACAAAACAGAGCCCTGTGGTACACCAGCATTTATTTTATGAATTTCAGACTTAAAATCGTCCAACACAACTTGTAATCAGCGGTATGAAAGGTTGTTTCTAATCCATCCAAGAAAAGATTCATCAATACCAAATGCACGCATATTCGATATAAGAGAAAGACCATCAGATCACTGGTGCACCTATTGCTACGACAGCCATACTGCCGGTCATTGAGAAGCTTTCATTCTTAGAGATCTTTCATCAACTGAAAATTTTTCAGCGATTCGATGACCTTAGATAGAAGGGATGTATCTTAGTGCAATTGGATAATAGTTAGGGTGGAAGAAGATTCGCTATTTCTAGGGACATGCTGGACAAGTGCTGTTTTCCATCCACTCGAGAAGAGAGCAGTAGAGTAGAACAAGCTTAAGCAATGGTAATAAGTCCACATTCCATTCTATATACTTTACTTTTGACCGACTTGTGTGAGATATTTAATTTGACAAATCAACTGTGCATCTTTTGCATGTGCCCTACGTGTTGGTTAAATTATTTAATAGGTACTTTTAAATATTTATTCATAAATTATTTTAAAGTGATTTTACTTTTGTTATTTTTCCGAGTGCGCCTTTATTGCTTTATTTCTGTCTACTTTAATGAATATAAAAATAAATACAAATATAATTTAAGAAAACCATAAAAAAGCAGTCTCAGTTAAGTTAAACTTTTGCACGTGAAAGCTTAATATCAGTAGGAACCACATACCTTTGGGCTATAAAATAATTTTATTCGTAGGTCTTTTCTGTTTTCTTAGGGAAAACAGGGATAAAAGTCACAGGTAGATGCACAAGTATGTTGGTTTAATATAAACATAAAGGGAATACTCGCACGAACATGGAAAACACACGTGTTTTTTTTTCAAGTTTCCTTATTTCACTTTTAACGACTCAGAATGGTTAAATGACGGTCATAAAAAAATCGTTAAAAAGTTAAATAAGATGCTCCACCTGTGCAGTACAAGTTGTTTTCCTATTTTTATTTTTTAAATCGTTTATCGTACTTGTAGTTACTTTACGACTTTTTTGTTCGGCTCTGACTATGAAGAAAGTTTGGGAATATTTATATTTGTTGCGATTTTATTTCTTCTTAATTTAAAATGACAATAATTCATTAAAATTTATTTCAGTCGAAGAACGAGGAAAAGTGTTTGCCTAAGCTTAAGGATCTAGCTAAGTAGGGCAAACGGTTGAACTTAATTAGAAGGTTACGCAGAGCATGAAAATAACTTACGAAACACCGGAAATAGCGTAGACTGAGATGTAATATAAAAGTTGGGGATGATAAGTATTGTACATATATGCTCCTTAATGGACTCAGAGTAGGTCACATAAATTGCACGTACATTTGTAATGCTTCAAGGATATAGAATGGATAAGCATTGAAGATTTAAGAAATTGGCTTGTTAAAGGAGAATGAAAAATCGAGAAAAGTCAAAAGTAGAAGGATCCTGAGTGGAAAGAAGGGTATTTGTTGTTATTAGGCGAAAGTAACATCTGAGGGTGAATTCAATTGACTTTTCTCTCATTTTTTTTTATTTGAGATACCAGTTCAGCTTAAGAGCTCCCATGATTTATTAACATGTACCTTAAATCTTCTTTAAATATCGAAGATCTACCAACCAAATGTATTCTGTTAATCAAGAGTAGGATTGAAATAAATCTTGTTGACTCTTCATAGGATTAGTAGTTTTAAAAATCGAAGTAACCATTACCAATATCGGAACTCAACGCATTCGTTGGAAAAAACAAAGTGAATTTTGACAATTTTTTGAGTTCTTACGACCCTTTAGTTTTTTAACGCAAAATTCGCCTTAACTAACTATTTTTGACAAAAGGAACAAGTTCTTCAAAAATTTGGTACTCAATATTTATTAATACTATCCGTATTCTACGGAGTAATAACTAATACAATTTGTATCGATAGTAGAGATGCCGCGAATATTCGGCCACTATTTGGCATTCGGCCTATTCGGCCTATTTTTTTAATATTTAATATGCGATCCAGTCGTGCATTTTATTTTATTCTCCATTTAATATTCGGTATTAGGCCGAATATTGTGAACTATTCGGCCGAATACCGAATATTAAATGGAGAATAAAATAAAATGCACGACTGGATCGCACGAACTTGTTCTTATGTAAAAGTACTTTGGAATTTAAGATACATTTTATAAATATAAAACATGGATTTAATGAGATAATAATGTTCAAATGCATAAAATTGCCGTCTGGTTTCCGGAAAGGTATGAATTTATGCAAATAAACTTTAAAAAAACGTTTTATTATTGAATAAATTTTTATATAAGAAATTTCTCTAAAATTTTTCAAGAAAAAAATGTGGGATGCGAATTTTAAGTATTAAATAATATTGATTTTAGGAAATAATTTCAAAAAATAATCGTTCATAGGTTTTGAAGATATTGATTTAAAATTTTTTTTTTTTTTTTTTCAAAAAAACCCAACAAATATTTTCTCGAATATTTTTATATACAATATTATTTTAAACTTAAGGGGACTCCTGCTGAAAATTTTGGGTTAAAATCCTTAGAGCCGTTAATGAGAAAGTCGAAAATAAAAAAACGGGTCTATGGCAGGAACCCCTAATAACATTTTGCCCCAAAATTTTGTTTGACCAAAATGTAGCTTATGTTGATAATATCACACTTAATTTTTTTTATCGAAATCGTTAGAGCCGTTTTTGAGATAAATAAGATTTTGCATTACGGGTACCGTTAGTTTTGGAGCTAAAAAAAAATTTCAATTTCTCCTCTAGGGAATCACCGAAGACCCTTAACTATCGAGATTGAAAGAAATAGGTCTAGTGGTTTAGGCTGTAGTGGGAGGTACAGACATACAGACATACTGAAACATGTTTTTTGTGTACTAAATTTTCCTTAAAATTTTTATAAAAAAAATTGATATGCAAATTGTTAGTATTTAATAAAATACATTTTAAACCGTAATTTAAAAATTTAATCGTGTATCGGTTTTCAAGAAATTGAATTTTCAAAAAAAAAATTGTATTATTTTTTAAAAATCCAAAAACTATTTTTTTGAAAAAAAAATTTTAGTTTATATTTTTTCAAATGCAAAGCATAAAATTTTGGTTAAAATCGTTAGAGCCGTTGGTGAGAAATTCGAAAATCAAAAAAACCGTTCTATGACAGGTACCCCTAATAACATTTCCCCCCAAATTATTTTTTAACCAAAATATAGTCCATGTCCCTAATATCACACCTAATTTTTTTTATCAAAATCGTTGGAGCCGTTTTCGAGATAAATAAGATTTTGAATTACGGGTGTATGGGGGGTACCGTTAGTTTTAGAGCTAAAAAAAAAAATTTCAATTTTTCCTCTAGGGAATCACCGAAGACCCTTAACTACCGAGTTTGAAGAAAATACCTCCGGTAGTTTAGGCTGTAGTTCGAGGTACAGACATACAGACATACAGACAGACAGACGGAATTGTCGGACCCACTTTTTTCGTCTTCGCTATCATCGTAATGTCAACTTTGATCAAAATCTCGAGTTCGATTTTTTTTCCAAATGCAGAACTTGCCCTATAGTACCTATATCGCAAGTAAAAAGATTTATTATCTTACAAGAAATGTTTTATTTTTATTAAAATTTTTTATTTTAGTATTTAAAATCTACTAATGGTAAGTTGTGGTGAATAAAAACAGGTTTTTCAGCATAATTTTTTTTTTTATATTAAACGCGCACTCAAGGGGTTATGAATACCCTTATAATGTTAAACACATTGCGAGAAAGTAGAAAAGTAGGATAGGATTGGAAAGGAGATACCGATGCACATTGGTTTTGAATGTCTGCACATTGAAATGGGTGGGTGGTAGCATACGTTTTATGCAACGTCTAAATTCGAAATCAATTACAGCTTCTGCAAATAACCTCTCACTAATACACTAGTACCAGGAGACGAGAGGTAGATTTCAGCAAATGTTGTCAAATTGGGAAACAGTTATGTATTTGCTGACCACCACTTGTAAGGGTCTGCCATCCGATCTTGTCGAAAAGTTCTTAAAAAAATCTATTTTGTTTTCAATGGCAGTTTTTTCAACATCTTTATCATTTTGTCTATATTGAAGATGAATTATTGACAAAACAGTTCCTTCGTCAACGTATGGCCAACCACAAATCCGATATAAAATCCAACAATCCTGGGAAAACTGCATTAGCGAGTCACATGATCGAAAGTGGTCATTCTCCAGACTTTGATGATGTCCAAGTTCTGCAAACCGAGCGACACGCGTCAAAGCGATACACACTTGAGACGCTGCACATCATTAACAACCATAACAACATGAACCGAAAGCTAGACACACAAAATATATCCGCTGTATACTGCTCACTTGTCTCAAACTAAACGTCATGTCAATTGTTTGTTTATTATTTTCAAATTTTATAAATCACATAGACAGAACATTTTGAAGTGCATACATACTAATATAATAAAATATTTTATTTAATGCAGCAACCCTTGCCGAAACGTCGGGAAAAGTTAATGTAACGTTATCGTTTTATTGCCAAATCCATTGTGACCAAAAAAGCCGAAGGAAAGATTAAGATTTCAATCTTCTCCACTTTTTAATCATTTTGTCTATAGCAACTTCCTCAAAACATTCCCAGAAACTGTTGTGCCTCGTCAAAAGTCACGTAGGAGATACAAGTAGATATCGATAGTCCTAAATTACAAAATATTTGTGCCAGTAACATCGTAGTAAATCGACTAAGAACCGATTACGAAAAAAACCAAAGAAACCCGAATGTACAACAACAAAATTGTCTGATTTTTTTAATTGCTAGTCCCCAAATAATAATTGATAAAGACAATAAAACCTACGTTGGGATGAACCAGATCATTCGATTTTTGTAGCGCGAGGCGTCAGCCATTAGCTTCTGAAGGCGATAAATTTGGGGCTGCTTTTCAGCAAATGTACAAGGTGAACTGCAAAACAGAGCCCTGCTTCACCACTTCTACCTTCGAAACAATATGACACAATGTGGTTCGGAGTACTGCGGTTTCACTGGGTTCAATAAAAATAATTTAGCAAACGATACCATCGCCGAACGAGACCGGGCCAGTTTGTTGTTAGTTTAGAAGGTAGGGCTCAGCAGAAGTCGATGGTATATCCAACGTTGTACTACGACAGATACCTTTCGAAGTAGTAGACATTAATACTGTTCAACAAAAATCAGAATAATGCATACTTTCCAGTACGGTGGAAGAGTCTTGGTACTTCCTCTTCCGGCGAATCTCCGATCGATAAGTCTTCTTCCGAGTATCGGGTATTCGAGAAAGTTATTAATATTGCTCTGTTCAAGCGGACGGAGGACAATATAATAGCGGACACTCAGTTCAATTTTAAGGCAGAACATGATGCGTCACTCTTGCCTGTTTGGTTGATACACTGTATGGTTAGATGGTATCTATCTAAAGCTGATTAGACTCGGCTTAAGTAAACCATATCTGCTTCATGAATTGCTCATTGGTTGAAAGTTTGTTGTCACAAGTGGCAATGTAATTTCTACCGCAATTTGCGGTATCAAAGATGATCTTCAGCAGGGAGCGATCAACTCAACGATTCTGTTCAGCATTTACACTAGCGATCTGATAGGTATTCTTACTCAGGCAATTGCATATGCCGACGATTTAATAGCGCACAGAACAGGTCCAACTAATCGAGACCGGAATTCTTTTCCAGCGTTATCGTCAGTTCGACAATTTTCAGCGATATTGCGATAACTGGAAGTTGAAAATCAACTTAAGATATCTGAAAGTTGTCCGTTTAAGACTCCGTTGCATAGTCTCGAGGAATAAGAGAAGAACTAGCGCAAGCTTGTGA
Source organism: Chrysotoxum bicinctum (assembly GCA_911387755.1). NCBI lineage: Eukaryota > Metazoa > Arthropoda > Insecta > Diptera > Syrphidae > Chrysotoxum > Chrysotoxum bicinctum. The sequence goes on from OU426989.1 coordinate 155,173,223, forward strand.
TCGTAGGGTCCAATGGACAGTCACTGGCGAGTAAAAGTGTAGTAAGGTAACTTGGCATCTGGTGCGATGAGTAATTGTATTTCATCAAGGCTTTATAGTTTTACAGCAGCCGTTCTTATGGGAGGATGAATGTGGTTTGCAACATGGTCTTCATCCGGCTGATGATTGTCTATGAATGCCTGCTGTGGTTCAACGTTGCCCTATCTGAAATGGAATAGATTCGGGTGTCCTAGACACAGAACCACCAGAGTTGGAGTACAAAATTTATTATTCCAACTAGGATCTTAACAATTGAGCCAACATAAACAGAATAGATAATTTTTTGTAAGAACTGATTCAGGGTTGCATTGCAAGAGCGATGACCTGGACAAACAACTTAATTTTTTAGGCTTAGTAGCCTAACAAAAAATGCTATGATTGTACATCTAAGCGAATTCATCGCACCCAATGCATTTCTTCTCTAAGATAGTAGAGGGCTAGTCTAGGATAGAATAGCGGTTCCGTCGACCGTAGAACTGAGGCTGAGGAGAATTTTGCACAAAGATCTCGGATTATTCGCTTACTAGGTTCAATTGACTCAATAATTGAAGGCGCATGACCAACCCATTGTTATTGCTTCGTAGTTTGGACCTAATATAGCGCATCTTGAATTGGACAACAATTTTGGGCGTAAAATCATCTTTTCTGAACAGGCGCATTTACATCTCGGCGGCTACATTAACAAACAAAATTGTCACATCTGGGGCTCGGAAAACTCGCTTGGATTGTGGAGTGGTGGCATCATCGGACCTTTTTTGCTTCGAAAATGAGGCTGGGAACAATATTTCAGTCAACGTTGGGAGTTACAGAGCCATGTTAACCGACCTTTTTTTTACAGAAATTGAAGACATGGATTTTGACAACCTCTGGCTCATGCAGGATGACGCGCCATGCCACACAGCCCATGTCACAACTGATTTTTTGCGCACTAAATTCCCAAATAGTCTTGGCGATGTTAATTGGCCGCCTCGGAACTGCGATTTGACCTCTTTGGACTTTTTATTTGTAGGGAACTCTGAAGGACCGATGTTATGCCAACAAAAAGGAAATAATTCAAGCATTTAAGGCCAATATCATACAAGCAATCCGTGAGCTACAGCCCGAAACTATCGACTAGGTCTTGGAAAATTGGAGCGACAGAATGCGCTACTCCGAAGCCAGTCAAGGCAGCCACTTCAACGAAATAATTAATGGGAATGTTTGCGCTTACTAACAAAGCCATAATATATGTACAAAATTAAATTTTGTTCATTTTATTGGATTTTTAAAAAGAAAGTTGTATTTGGCCCACCCGGTACTTGCATACATGCGACCAGGTCGTGTGTATCTTATTTTGTCTGTTCAACCAAATCAATTTTAAAATTCAATCATCGAACTAGTATCTAAGAGATAATACTTTTATTAGAAAGAAAAACATTTTTGTTCTTATGTATGTATGGGCATATAGACAGTTTTATAGCCAAAAAACAAATGGTGGTATCATCGATCCCCAGGTTCCTGTATTTTGTAGAAGTTACAGTGGACATACAATATAACGAATACACGATATAGCGAATTTGCTATTTTTCGAACCCTTGTCAGATTTACATTGGTATTTCTATAAAGCAAATGGCGGCCTCGATTTGCTATCAGATATAACGAACATATACACCACTACGAATTCTGTGAATAAGCTAAATTGCCAGTTTCAATTAATTTCCAAACTTTTGCTATTACTGAATCCGACGAAAGAAAGTTGAAGGAATGTCGGTAACACATGCCCTGCACCACCGACATTCTGTTGAACTTATCTGGTATTACTAAATCCGTAATCCATTCGCACTCCATACAATTTCTATCATTTAACATTCGCGCCAATTTTAAGACGAATCTGAAGTGAATTTTTAATTAAATGAACAAAACATAGACAGTGAAAACCACAAAAATGTAAGTCAAAAACTTATCATAATGAATGTTTAAGTGTTTGTTTAACAAATTTTAATAGAAAACGGACAACTATTCGGAAAAAATTTAGAGAAATGGTTGAAATGATGAGACGCAACCGGACATAGCCAGAAATATAACAAAAAAGTATAAGCACGCGGTTGGTATTGAACGGTCCCCCATCCTAGTACTAACGACGCAAAATGATGCTTGATTTTACTTTGATTTATCAAAGCCTAGGTCGTTGACTAAATGTCTGACAGTGTCGATAGAAAAGTTCACAAATGATAAGGTAATTTTAGGAATCGACATTGTATTTCATCCTGCGAATTCCATAATTCGGTTTTACAGCGGATGCGAAAGGTCAACGGATCGAGTTAACTCATCGGGAGTAAAATTCTGCGAATTCTGTAATCGACATGATAGTTGAATTGAATTAAAAATCGTCTCGTGCGGATTGGATTGATTTGCCTTTTGCTTACTTGAACATATTATGATTCGCTACGTAGCAATTTTGGAAATTTAAATAAATAAAATGTAAAAATATCAATAAGCGACAAATGGAAAATTAATAATGAGTTTAACAATGCGTTGCACTTAAAGAAACTTCATTTGTCAAAACCTCGGATTTAAGGAACTAAAAAAAGTTCACTCAGCGACGCACTACAATCGCAGATAGAAACAATAGTAAAACCCAATAAGCAAAACTTTTTGAAACGAGGATGAGGTAGATGAAGCTTCAATAAAACATTATGAAACAGCAAGCTGCTAAGCCACTATGTTACGATGGGAACAGCAAGTCAATGTTGATATGGCTGACCTTTTCCCTTTGAGACGGCTTCAAGGGGAAGCTTTCCGGTTGAAATCTCAATTTACATATACGGAGGCTATTTGAAAAGTTCTAGGCCTAACATAGAAGGCGTTGTTTTAATAAATAAATTTTAATTCCTCAAATAGCCTTATTATATATACCTAATAATTGTAAGTGAAGTTTCATTAAAATTGGCCGCGTACTTATATCAGTGCATTTTTTTGTTTGAACGAACCTATTGCTAACAATGAAAATGGAAAAAAATGAAATTAGAGTCGTCATTAAATATTTGGTCAAAAAGAATATGACACCAAATCAAATTAAAGATGACTTCGATGAGACATTGGGGGAATCTGCACCTTCGTATTTCATGGTCAAAAAGTGGGCAGTCTTATTTAAACATGGCAGACAGAGCGTCGAAAATGATCGCAGAAGCGGAAGGCCAACAACATCCACCTCTTCAGAAAACGTCGATAAAGTTCATAAAATGGTTTTAGACGACCGAAGGTTAAAAGTGCGAGAAATAAGCAACACCATGGGGATCTCTTCTGAGCGGGATTACCACATTTTGACCGTAGAATTGGGGTTGAAAAAATTGTCCGCAAGGTGGGTGCCGCGTTTGCTGAGCGAAGAACAAAAATTCAATCGAGTTGAAATCTCTAGAGAGAATCTAGCGTTATTTCGGAGAAATACCAGCGATTTCTTGAGAAGATTCATTACCACCGAAGAAACATGGATTCATCACTATATTCCTGAGACAAAAGAACAATCAAAACAATGGAAGCATAGCGGTTTTATTCCACCGAAGAAAGCCAAGTCGTGATGGCGTCAGTCTTTTGGGATTACAAGGGAATTATTTTTATTGATTACCTTTCCAAGGGCCAAACTATCACTGGTCAATACTTTGCAAACCTGTTGGACAAATTGGCTGGAAAAGTTGCCGAAAAAAGACCAGAATTAGCCAAAAAGAAGATCCTTTTTCTTCAGGATAAAGCTCCAGCTCACAAGTCGGTTGTTGTCATGGCTAAACTCCATGAACTTCGATTTGGTGTATTGAACCACCCCCCTTATTCACCTGATTTGGCACCATTAGACTATTACCTCTTTCCTAACTTAAAAAAAAATTGGCTGGACGCAAATTCTTCACCAACGAGGAGGTGATTGCTGAGACGGAGCGGTTTTTCGAAGAGTTGGAAGAATCGCCCTATAAAAAGGGTATGGAAGCACTGGAACGCAGATGGAATAAGTGCATTGATATAAGAGGAGAATATGTAGAAAAAGATTAAAAAAAAGTTTTAAAATTTATTGCGTTTTATTGGTCAGGCCGAGAACTTTTCAAACTGCCCTCGTACATTATGTATGTACGATATATCAAAGTTTTATGGATTATTATTTTATCAAAGAAATTTTCAAAAATTAGTAAACTTAAACGGCAGAACCATTGAATTTAACATTAAATAAACTTCCGAGTAAATAAAATTTTTAATTATTTTTTAAAAAACTATAAGAAATTGATCGATAAAACGAACGCGCTGGATACAGTGAAAGAACTCAAACATTATATCATTCGTTATACTGGATTTCCACTGTACTTACCTATCAAATCAAACAAACACGAATATATCAAATATTCTCAATAAAGACGCCCTGTCAAAATTGACTTCCATCATAATGTCCTTCTGTTACCATCACCGAAAGATATGTGTTTTGAACACATCGCAACTCATGGCACAACAATAACAAAACAAAAGCATGTCCTGTCCATTAAGTCAACCAGAAAATTAAATGCTTGTCTTGAAACATTGTGAAGGAAATGAATTCCTAGTGCATCGGGTTACATTTTGGCCTTAAAGCAATAACAAATATTTTACAGAATATTTTCAACATTTGTGACTATACATTTCAACATACTCATAAGTGGCCATTAGTTTGTATGGTCGAGTAGTTGGAATGTCAGGCAGAGTGTCTTGGGTTCGATTCTCAACCACTACAAAAATGTTTTTAAAGTGAAAAATTCCACAAGAGTGAGGTTTGGTTAATCAAAATCTATCTGGATAATTTTATTTGAATTTTATAAATCAGATATGTATCTTATATAAATATATGACTGTAGATTGCTCCAAACCAAACTGCCAAAAGTTAAAATTTTATTTGAAGACTTTCAAAAGAATATTTTTGAAGACCACGAAAATTAATTTTATTGGGTTGTGTTCTAACGAGTGCTTTTTTAAGAGCTATCGGAAATTTAAAAAAAAAAAAAAAAAAAAAACATAAAATACAAAAAATGAATGAAATCTTTATTTGAACCGATAGTACGGTCGATAAAATTTAACGTTTGAAGATTATTTATGCGAATATTGGCCGCGGCTACGCCTCAAATGGTCAATCCGTTAGGTCAAATTTTGGCATACTCTTTCTAACATTTCGGCCGGTATCTCACGAATAAATGCTTCAATGTTGGCTTCCAGTAAGTCAATCGAAGTGGGCTTGTCGCTATAGACATGAGCCTTAGCATTGCCCCACAAATAATAGTCCAGAGGCATTAAATCGCACGATCTAGGCGGCCAATTGACCGGCCCCAAACTTGAAATAAACTGTTCACCGAACTTGCCTCTTAATTGGTCCATTTTTACGCGTGTGTGTGGCATGTGGCACCGTCTTGTTGAAACCATATGGCATGCAAGTCAAGCTCTTCCATTTTGCGCAAAAAAAAAAAATTGTTATCATTTCACGGTAGCGCTCACCATTCACAGTAACGTGGCGATGAGCATCACCTTTGAAGAAATACGGCCCAATAAATCCGACAGCCCATAATCCGCACCAAACAGTGACTTTTTCTGGATGCATTGGTAGCTCTTGCAATGCTTCTGGTTGCTCTTCACTTCAAATACGGCAGTTTTACTTGTTCACGTATCTATTCAACCAGAAATGAGCTTCGTCGCTGAACACAATTTTTTGATAAAAATCTTCGGCCAACTTTTCAAGAGCCCATTCATCAAAAATTCGGCGTTGTGGTAGGTCATTCGGCTTCAATTCTTGCACCAGCTGTGTTTTGAAAGGCTTCACACTTAAATCCTTCCGCAAAATTTTCCACATAGTGGAGTAACAGAGGCCCAATTGCTGCGAACGACGCACATCATCATCATCATCATCGGCTCGACAACCGGGTTCCGGTCCTGGCCTCTTTCAATAAGTCTCTCCACCTATCCCGGCCGACGCACGCCCGCCATCCAGTTGGGCACCCCAAGGCTTGGGGCGTCCTGGTCTACGCCATCTCTCCAGCGCAAGCATGGTCTACCACGCTGTCGTCTACCATAGAATGTACCACAAAGAACTTTCCGAGCAGGTTCCTCTTCGCTCATGCGAGCTAGGTGCCCTGCCCACCGGAGTCTACCGAGCTTAATTTTTGTCACGATCTAGGTAGATTGCGTACAGTTCATGATTGTACCGTCTCCGGAATCGTCCTTCCTCACATATGGGGCCAACAATTCTCCTTAAGACTTTTCTCGAACGCAGCTAAGAGGTTGGAGTGCCTTTTGCTAAGCACCCAAGTCTCGGATCCATATGTGAGTACTGGCAGGACCATGGTCCTGTACAGCAGCAGTTTTGAAGTTATGGTGAGATTTCTGGATTTGAAGAGCTTTGACAGACTATAGTAGGCTCTGTTGGATTTGAGAAGCCGCCCGCGTATTTCTTCTTCTATATTGTTATCGGCTGCTACTATTGACCCAAGGTATTTAAAGGATTGCACCACTTCAAATTCGTGCTCCGCTACCTTGATTGTTTGACCAACTGTTCCTCTCGCATTCGACGCCACCATGTACTTTGTTTTACCTTCACTAATGTGCAGCCCCAGATTTTGTGCCGCCTGCTCGATCTGGATGAAGGAATCGTGTACATGTACAGCTTGTTCGGTTCTTCGCACGACGTCGACGCACGCCGAATCGATAATTCACGGTCATCACTAACACTGGCCGATACAGCTGCGATATTTTCCTCAGTTCGCACTCTACGTAAGCGTGTTGGTGGTTTATTGTCCAACAATGTAAAGTTGGCGCGAAATTTAGTCATAATAGCCCGAATAGCCACCTCAGTAAGTCGATTAAACTGACCATAAAATGGAAGAAGATCGCGATGAACTTTCTTAACAGCGCACGCATTTTGATAATAAAATTCAATAATTTGTAAGCGTTGTTCGTTTGTAAGACTATTCATGGTTAAATTATGGACCAAACTGAAGATTTTTGACAATGACGCATGGGTGAGCTGTTAAAACTAGTGTTGCCAAAAAGGAAATAGCAAACAAATCACCCATTATTATTCCTTAAACAGTAGAAATTTTAATTAATCTGTCACGAACGTATAAACATCAACATTATCTTCGGTTTCAACACTAATCTACAACGACAACTCGATATATAGATCTTTCATTCGCAGCTCATTTGGCAGCTAGCTCTACATTCCTTGAGAGCAACATTGTCTCTTCTCAACTTCAAAAAGTAAATCTTTGAATGATTCAGGTATATTTCCGTGCACGTATAGTCGCAAGAGCCCTTATAGCTGGTCCGAATAGGACAACCTATTATTCTGAAGCAGCGTTCTTCCTCACTGGCAAAACCACTGCGTAAGCCTTTCCATCGTTCCTATTTTAAATAGTGTGGCATCAAACTCTTATCTATATAATGCGTGTATTTGGTATCAATGGAACTCTTCTTCTTTAAATTAGAAATATCCTGACTGTTTCAAGTCTGATCTTTACAAAATAAATGCTGGCTAGCTGAAACTTCTAATCCACCTCATTGTTTTTCCGACGACTCAACTCTAAGCTTCTCGTACTCGTTCTTAAATTCACGTCCATTTCCTTTGGGAGTGGAATTGCAATGGTATCGTAGGATAAGCTCATTAAACTCCAATCTTTAGAGCATTTCTAAATGGTTTATGAGAAATCATGTGGAGTTTAATGCTTCGCAGACTCAATACTGTCTATTGTGGTTAAAGCAAAATGTACCCCTTATGCTATTGTCCTTGAATGGCATTTGTATCGAAGAAACCGAAAAGCTCTCAGTACTCGGTATGTGTGTTAACGAAAATATTCGTTAGAATGGCCACATTCTCGACACCGCCAAAAATTTTACTCAAGGGGTTATGAATACCCTCATAATGTTAAAGACAGTAAGAGCAATTAGGAAAGTCGGACAGAATTAGAAAGAAGATACCGATGCACATTGGTTTTGAATGTCTGCACATTGCAATGAGTGGGAAATATTGACCTGAGTAAAGCAATTCAAATTGGGCTCAAAGGTAAACTGATGAGCATTCCTAGAAGTACGAGTTAGAGGGGATGAATGCAACTAGCTATTTCACTAGAGCACTGTTTATGCAAATAGCGGTAAAGTAAAGACAGACATGAAACATTGCGGTGGTTCTTGAGAGATACAAATGTTGTAGTTAGACAACGGTCGCCTATCATTTTTATAGCTCTCTTTTGAATTTTGTCCAAGAGGCTCAAGTTCGTTTTTGGAGCGCATGCCCATACATGGGAATTATACTAGAATTCCAGAAAAAGAAAGGCTTTTTACACTCGTATTACAGCCAGGTCAGCGGCGGAGAAAACTTAAACGCTTAGCAGCGTTTTTGGCGACGTCAAATATGTGATCACTCCACAAAAGATGTGACGCACAGAAAGCTATTCAGTCTCCTTGATGTGTCAACCATGGATAGTGGTATTGAAGGAGGGTTAAGCTTTAAGGACAGTAAACAGAATTGGATTTCGAAGCATTCAATTCTGATTCCCCATTCGACAATGCTGTCAAAATCAGAATTCAATGAGCTTATCATGCGCTGCCGTTGGAAGTCCACATCCAAAGCCCAAGGATGTGAATTCAAAAACGAATATAAAAAGCTGGGGGCACTGTCGTCAGCGAAACAATTTAGTGGATTAGAAGTTTCAGACAAAAGATCATTTATGAACATAAGGAATAGTGTCGGAGACAAAACGGAGCCCTTGGGTACACCAGCATTTATTTTGTGTATATCAGCTTTGAAACCGTCCAATAATTACTTGCAGTGGGACTGTTCAAAAAGGTTATTTCTAATCTAACGAAGAAGAGATTCATCGATTTCAAATGCACGAATTTTCGGTAAGAGAGCTTGATGCCAAACTTCGAGATATTAAGCGCAATAATCTTACTTTCTTCAAGACGATGTAAAGATTTGTTCCACTGTTCGGTGAGATATACCTTCAGATCACTGGTGGACCTATTGCTACCTATTGTTCCTCAAGATATTTCTTAAGCTGAAAATTGATCAACGTTTCCATGACCTTGAAAAGAAGAGACGTAAGTGCAATTGGACGATAGTTAGAGGGGGCGGGGATTCGCCTTTTTTAGGGACAGGCTGGACAAATGCTGTTTTCCATCCACTCGGAAAGAGACTTGTAGAGAAGGACAGATGAAAAGGCTTATGCAATGGTTTTGCCAGTGTTCAAGAACTACTATCTACTACTATCTGAGTCAGCGGATTCGTGAATGTCAAGATCTTTTAGCACGCTAACAACTGCACGAGTGCGAAATAAGATTTGTCATATAAAATCGTTTACGCTCTGAAGTACAGGAGGAGTCATGTGACTCTCTAGTAGTGTCAAATTAACACCAAACTGTGCTGCAAAAAAAATTGGATTTATCTATCGAGCTAACAACAGGAGTGTCATTTAAAGACTGGCGTTGGAACTGAGGATTTCGTAGTGGTTCGTACGATTTTTACAAATGATCACAAATGTTTTTCACCTTTAGATTAGGTTAGCTTGGTGGGCTGACAGTTGATCTTGTTACCGTCATACTTAGATCAATATAGATCCGTTGTGATACCCTAGGGTTTGTGACCCCTTGTATCGAAACCTATGATAATCCTATGTCGATCAAGCCCGTTAAGGGTATAGATGGGTTGGAGCAAGCTATGGCCTGAAATGTCTGGGTTCCTTGCAACGTCTGGTAGATGAGTTTGATATGTCAGTGTTTGGTGTATATGTTCGTTTGTTTGGTCGTTTGTTAAGTCGAAGAGGCTGTTTCCATACCAAAGAGGATTTTACCAATCTTAGGTAGAGATGGGCTCATCAACCCACTGATGCTCGTATTCAACGTAGGAGTGGCAATTGCAGGTGTATAGCCAAGGTGCCCATTCTCCGTTCTCTCGCACAAGGAACACGTGCGTTGTTAAGTCGTTTTCGTTCGAACGACACTATCGTACTGTAGTTGAAGGCGGTTTTCAGAGTTTAGGAATTCTCAAGCCATTTAATATCGTTAACGAATTTTAAAAAAATTTTGCTTGGAATGTCAGAGAGCTCCTCCAAGTCGATGAAGAAGCGTCTCCCTAGATGTCTGTCTGTTTCTTAGATGATATAGCGCACGGCAGTGACACAGGTAGTGAGGAGTGTCCTCATGTATTTCCTCGTCACCGCACCTTATGCAGAAGTCGTGAATACTGAGTTTCATCTTTTTCTTGTGGTAACCGAGTTGGTTGTGACCAGTGATGATGCTCACGAGAAGAGAAAGACTTTTTATTCAGTTGGATGATAACATCGGTCTTTTGTTTACTGAAGGTAGGTAGGTTGAAGTGGCTGTCTAGTTGTTGTTGACTCATTCAGAGATGATCGACAATCGTGGACTATTTGAGAGTTTGTGGAGACAGACGCGAGAGATTTGAGAGCGGCTTGGCTGTCCGAGAAGATTCGTATATCCTTGCAAGATATAACGTTTACTGAAACTAGGCCATAATTTTCAGGTTGTAAGACAGGAATCGAGAGAGTTCCATTTCTTGTTTGTTAAGGCTAGAACTTTACTCTGGATTACCTGTTTAAGATTACAGGGTCGGACTTGAACTGTTGTGTCTGCTTGATTAGGATCAATTTTTGATCCTATTCTTTGTTCTATCCTTAATGTTGAGACTCCAGTTCCATTTCTTATCCAGAAACACGCCAAGATAATTGGCGTGATCGGAGATTTTGAGTTGGCTCCCTTCAATTTAAAAGTCGGTAGCTTCCTTTTGTTCGTAAAAAGAACCAGTTCGGTTTTTTGCGGGTTAACCGCTAAACCGAAGTTTTTAGTCCATGCATTCACTATAGGTAGATAAAGCATTCTCTATCTGTTCGCTAATTGTGGAGGGAAATTTACCTCGCTAGTAATGCTAGGTCATCAGCATATGCAATTACTTGGACTCCACTATATTTAAGTCTCATTAGAACTGCGTTCATCACCACGAGTATCCAGATAAGCGGAGAAAGCACCCCACCTTGTGGAGTCTCTCTAAAAGTAGACACTTTAATCTGTACTCCGAGTTGATCTGCCTGTTTTTTAACACGCACATTATCCAGCTGATGATGGCATTATGCACCTTAAGATTTACGAACGCTCCTTCAACGGCCTCGTTTCGTAAATTGTTAAAAGTTCCTTCAATATCTAAGAAGGCAGCAAGGGTGTATTCCTTGTTTTTGAGCGTTTTTTTCAATCGTGTAGACGACACTGTGTAGTGCTGTCTCAACACTTTTACCTTTAGTATAAGCATGCTGGGCTGGACATATGACCTCCGGGCTCAGTGTTGTACGTATATATATATGTCTATTAGTCTTTCAAATGTTTTCAAGAGAAAAGATGTTAGACTAATGGAAGTCTTTAGCATTCATGTGGCTGGGCTTACCAGCTTTCGGAATAAATACCACTTTGACTTCTCGCCACGCTTTAGGCACATATTCCCATTACAGGCTACTTAGGAATATGTTTTTTAAGTGTAGGATAGCATGATCTTCACATTTTTGTAACATCATAGGAAAGACACCTCCCAAGCCAGGTGATTTATACGGTGAAAAGGAGTTTATAGCCAATTGTATCTTTTCTTCCGTAATCAACTCCGCTGGTATCGCGTTCTCTATGCAGAGCTCCATTTGTGGGTTGTAATTCACGTTTTTCTACCTTTGGGACATAATAGTATTTTTTTGCCGTAAGTTTTGGTCATGTAAAAATTTGGTTCATTGGATATGAATGTTACAGGTCTTTCTAGCTTATTTGTACATATTCCGGTTTTCCTTAGTAGGTTAGTTACTACAAAATACCTCATTAATTAATATTATATTTTACCTTAAAACTGCAAACATATGTACATATATTTTCTTGCACCACCCTTAATGGAAATTTTTTTAATCCAATCCTTAATCATTAATCCCTGTCTGTCGCTAAGAAGCTTCACTTGTGAAACATATTTTCGTAATCTAATGATATGCAATTTTGTTTTCCAATTACAAAAGCCTAATTGTTAAAATTGTAACAAAATCGGTATGGATTCAGAAATTAACAATTAATATGAGAGCAAAGCAAACCTTAAACAGTTTTCAACAGAAACCAATTTCCATTGAGTGAACTTTGAACCAAAAACTTAAAACGCTGTTGTCAATTCGAATATCATACCCATGAAGTTTAATTGAAATTGTTTAAAGAGTTTTCGAGACATATTGAAAAAAAACCTCTTTGAATACATTCAAATGTTGTATATCAAATTGGAAGCAAATTTCTTCACCCGCTTCAGATCTAGCTCCATGGTAATCTGGTGAAACCAAAAATAAAAACAATTTTTTTTTATTTTCCAGCCGAACTGACCCCTTTTCAACACCTCACTTGTTTAAACCACTGTTACGGTCAAAACCAAGGAATTTTCCATCAAATGCCGAGGCTTTCTGTTTCATTCATTTCTTCCGCAGAGTGATTAGTTAGCATCCTAAATTACTGACCTGAGTCTGTAGGTTGCCCCAAGCGTATGTAGTTTGAATAATTGGCATTTCTGCTTTGCTTTTGCCATTTTTAGTTATGAGACAGTTGTTGCAATGCTATTTTTAAATACTCAGCGAAAATTCCAACAATAACACTTGTTGGGTTCGCAATCGTAATATCTACCCTATATGCCTATACATATGTAAATGAATTAAAATAAACTCACTTCGCTGGCAAGCCGACAACCGTACGAGCTAACTCTTGGCTGTGGCATAGCTTGGCTTCTGAATCAGTGCAAAAAAAACATGGCAACTAAAACCATCGATTTAAATCTAGGGACTCATTCATGAGACAGAGTGGCATTAGGTCGTTTATGGTTTCCAATCGGGAAGGGCACGTAAATTCATCAACTGCTTGTAATTAAAGCGTGGTTATGGCTACGAAATGTTCGTGGGTCACGGCAGTTATGAGGATGCGAATTCCCATGGTAATTTCAATATGCTGCCAGCTAATGAATATTTGCTACGGCGCATTCCACGTTTCTACTTCTAGACTAAGAGCCCACAGCAATTTTTGGATGTGATTGATAACAAAAAATAATTAGAATAATTAGATAGGCCTTTTATAGTTATTTACAAATGTGAAAGTCTTGCATACTCTAGTGGGAGCAATAGTGCATAATAGTGCATCAAGTATGCAGTTCTTTCCAAGTCCAAATAATTGTGATAACAACTTTGCCAAAATGTAGAGTTAAGCCCCCTGATTGAAAATATCGAGGTCCAAGATGTTTTACAGACAGCCTTCTGCCTGCCAGACGCGATAAGAATAGGCTACTTCTTGCACTAAGAAGGCTACCTTTAAAACGTCTTGGACCTCGATATTTGCAATGAGGGCACTTAGCTGGTCATTTTGAAGTTATGGCAAATTTTGTATCCCAATTTTTTAGAACTTGGAAAGAACTGCATACTTGATGCACTATAATGCACTATTGTGCCCACTAGAGTATGCCAGACGTTCACATTCATAAATAACTATAAAAGGCCTATCTAATTATGCTAATTATTTTTGGTTATCAATCACACCCAAAAATTGCTGTGGGCTCTCGGTCTATTCCGATAAATATTCATTAAGAATTCGGTTTCTCTGGTACTTGAACATTACTCGTAGTGCAGTAATATGTTGATACAGCCATGCGTATGCTTTGTTACATATGGGTTATTAAATATTTTATAAGAGAACATTTTAACCTTTAAGCTTGTTAAGAGAAGAACAATAGGAGAGAAACAGTTCGATTAATTATTTCTTTTTAACTTCCCATAGGGAGTTATTGTAATCGGTCCGATTTGTCAAATTGGAATTTTTGACATTTCTCGACGTTTCAAGGTCCCTAGAGGCTATATCAATCATTTTTAGAGAGATGTCTGTGTGTGTGTGTGTACGTACGTTCGTACGTTGGTACGGTCGTACGTTCGTACGTTCGTACGTTCATACGTTCGTACGTTCGTACGTTCGTACGTTCGTACGTGCGTACGTTCGTACGTCCGTACGTTCTGGTACCATTTTTCGTCGTCGTTATCTCAAGAACGAGTAAAGATATCGACTTCAAACAAATTTTGTTTAATAGATAATAACTTCGAAAGAGGCTGAAAGGGCGTTTATTAAAATTCAGTTAGTAGTTTTTTCACTATAACGGTTTAAAAAAAAAAGTAAAAATTTTGGTTAGTTTCAAATATCTCAAGAAAACATAATGCTATTGATTTCAAATAAAATTTAATGTACTCAGTATAAGGTCATACAGATTTGGTATGAATTTTGAAAAAAATGAACATACCGTTATTTTTTTAAATTAAAAAAACTGAAAAAAAAAATTCATAACCCAGATATTCTAAGAACAGAAAACAATTTGAAACTCAAAATAATTTTATTTTACGAAAAATAATGTGTTTGACAACTGGTGAAAATTAAAAAAAAAAAAAACAGCTTACAGTTTTTTTATAAAAAATAAAAAAACTATACAAAATTCTATTGAAAATTGGTAAAAATTGTTTTTCGACTCAAATTTCTCGAGAACTAGTAGTGATATTGACTTCTAATTTAGTTTATTTTATACATAGTATAATTTTGTACAATTGGTAAAATGTAGACAAATATTGAATTAATAGTTTTTTTTTTTAAATAAAAAAACTATTAAAAATTCTAGTGAAAACTAGTTAAAATTGTATTTCAAGTCGAATTTCTTGGGAATGAACACCGAAAGTGCCTTCTTAAGTATGTTGTTTTATACATCGATACCTTCCCGTAAGAAGGTATACTAAGCGACATTTCTAAAATTGTTCAGGAACTGAAAAAAATAAAGAAAGTTCTAGTTGAATCATGGTGTTCTAAGAGACAATTTTGGTTAAACTACTTGACATCTAACAAAATTTTTTATTGCTCACGACAATGAGATCTTTATTAATGTCGCTTAGCATAATTTTTTTGGCGGATAATACAAATTTCAGGGGGCAACATTATTTTAATGAGAAAACATGGCAGTCGATAAATTTTTTTATTTGTACTCTAGTTTCCTTTTCATGCATAATAAGTTGGCGAAACCCAGGCCAAAACGTGGCCCTTAACATATAGTATATTTCCTCATCAGAAAGTCATTTTCGAAAAAAGTGTCGCTTAGTACATTCTTATGGGAAGGTATCGACATAATACAATTATTAACATATGGTTAAATTTTGACAAGTATCGAATTGACAGTTTTAACAAAAATATAAAAAAAAAACCAACTAAAAAGTGGTAATATTTGTTTTTCGACTAGAATATCTTGAGAACGAGCAATGATATTGACTTTGCTATTATTTAATTTTATACATAATACAATTTCTAACAAATGGTTTATATTTGACATACTCGTATATCTAGTTTTAGAGCGGATATATTTTGTAAGTACCCTTCCATCAATAACCAAACCATATCTTTTATATTTGAATATTTCGTTTTTAAATTTTTTTCAATTAAAATGTTTGGAACCGAAATAATAAAGTAATTTATATAATATAATACATAATTTTATAATTTTATTATCAACTTAGTTTTTAGAAGAATGTATGTATCTACTGTACTACATACGTACATATATAATAAGGTTGTTCAGTTGTACCCAAGTCCCACATATTCAAATTCCATTAATAGCTTATACATCAACAATCTCAATTTCAAATCTCTTTAAATAATTAAAATGCTTTTCAATCTTAAAATAATATTTGTTTGAATTTTACAGCTAAAGTTTGTTTCGCTGAAAATTTGGTTATTTGAAAAAAACTAAATATAAAGTTTTCAAGACCACAAATGGGAAGTTATCAGTGTGGGTCGCACCCAGCCTCTTTTTGTAAATTTGGTACTATCGTAGTCAAGGAGTCATGAAAGCTAACGAAAAGGAAAACAGGATTTGATTTCATAAGAGCAGCAGTGAACTTAATACTTAATGCTACAAAGGGAGGGAAAATAAAGCCTTTTTAAGCATTCTGCGTTTCGTGTAGGGTTGGTAGACATACAATGTCTGTTATAGATGGTGCGAAACTGAGATCTAGGGTGAGCTCAAGTGACGTGTTATAGTCGCTTATATAATGTACATACATATATGCATATTTCTAATAGAAAGCTTTTCAGGCTTTTCAAGTACCTACCAGTCATCGATATTGGCATGGTGAGTATTGAGTAAGGTACATTATAAATAGCAGGAGACAGAAATTATTAATTCTATGGACGTGAATATAGGGAAGAATAGATAGATGAGAATAATACTGTCTGCAAAATAATCTTCTCAACTACTACAAGTTTCGAACAAGAGATAAGAATTATAGAGAGATACGGAGACAAAATTGATCCCTGAGGCACACCAACCTCAACTGTGTTATGCGTCGACTTCGATTTGCATCTATGTATATTTAACGATCTAAAGAGTGATTTCTGATCCGATTACAAATGGTGCCATCGAAACGAAACGTGCACATATTTGATAAGAAATTAATTAAATAGTTTTGATCAATCCATGAACTAAGTCAGAGTTGGAGAATAGAAGTAAACAATGTACGTATATAAAACGTTGAGAAAACTCATCCCTCGATAATTTTCTGGGCTTCTCGAGCATCTTATTTTGTGAAACAAAAAATCAAGGAATAGTAACCCATTAAGCCTATATACTAAGAACGAGTATGTACATTATCCCATATTTGAAGAACTTCTCGGGTATTCCATCAGACCCCGCAGCCTTACCATCTTTCAAAGCTCTTTAGAACTTTTACAATCTCTCCGCTTCTCTCGACACTCGTGATGACCGAAGTTTTAATGAGACTAAAATACAGTGGAGTCCAAGTAATTGTATATGCAAAAAAATACAGAATGCCTTATGAAAAGTGATTAAGTACATGGACTTAGAACTGCGGTCAAGCGGTCAACCCAACTGGTCCTTTTAACGAACAAAAATATATTAGCGACTTTTAAAATTCCCTTAATTGAAGGAACTCAACTCCAAATCTACGATCATGCGAAATATTTTGGCGAACTGGTTCTTTGTGCGCACAAAACAGAATTACTGACTTTTGAAATTTCCTTGATTGAAAGGACCCAAGTCAAAATGTCCGATTTAGCGAAATATCTTGGCGCAATCCTGGATATGAAATTGAACTGGAGTCGCAACATTAGAAACAACGAATAAAGCCATGTTCGCTTTCTACTCCTGCAAGAGAATATTTGGTAAGACTTCGGGGGCCAAGCCCATAAATTATCAAAGGGAAGTACACGGAAATAGTTAGACCTGTACTGACATACGGTAATGGAATTTGGTGGAATGCATTGGACAAACTTATCGACCTTAAAATTTTGATCAAGGTACAAAGAATGGCATGTATTCGGATTTATTTGATCAATGAAGTCCACACCCACAGTGGGTTTGGAAGCTTAGCTCAATTCAAACCCCTTAGACTATTTATACAAGAATCAGCAGCCAATAGCGCACTTCGGCTTAGCCAAACTGGTATCTGGAGACATAGTGCCATAGGTCATGCGCAGAAATACACGGAAATTTACGGTATTTACTGACTACATAACACCCCGTTTAGACTTTTACAAGCCGTTCAAGATCGCTATTGCTAACAGAGAGGACTGGCAAATCAACGAGCCATCAACCTGCAAATCGATGATAGCAATATGTCTATACCAACGGTTCCAAGATGGAAACTTGTGTTGGTGCAGGGTTCATTTCAGAAACCCTTCTAATAACCAGCTCAGTCAGACTTCCTGAGTACAGCAGCGTCTTTCAAGCTGAGCTCCTGGCAGTGACGAAAGTTGCTAGACAAGTCGCATTGATGGCAATACTACAAGCTGATATCACCTTTGTCATTGATAGCTAAGCGGCAATAAAAATGATTTCTATAAAATCGTAGCTTGTAACTTGTTGTCTATATAAGGCTCTATTGGATTTCTGGCCACAGTAAGGAAAGCGCTGACGAAATGGGAAGTAAAGGATCAACACCTGATCTTAATTAGGCAGACACAACAGTTCAGGTCCCTCCCTGTAATTTTAAACAGGTAATCGAGAGTAAAGTTATAAGAAACTAGAGATGAAACTCACTCCATTACAGTCTTATAACAACTGATGAAAATCTGGAGTCCAATTTTTTTCTAAATGCAAATAAAAAGTCATTTGGAAATCTAATTCGATTTTTCTCAATTTACTTCACTTTTTTCTTCAAATCTACTTCGACTTTTTTTCCGGAAGTGGTAACGCTGCTCCTCACTATCTGTGTCACTGCCCTGCGCTGTATCATCTGATAAAAAGGCTCCTAGACACACATCTTAAACGACTTGGAAGAACTCTCTGACATTCCAAACAAAAATATATTGAAATTTATTAACGCCAAGTTCTATCAACCAGCCGACCACGAGATTAAAATCGCCTCCAACCACAGTCAAAAGACATAAAAAGGGTCACGGACGACAATAATAAAACGATAGAAAACGATGCACGTGGTTCTTGCAGGAGCAACAACAAACGGAGAATGGAAACCTTGCCCGTACACCAGAGTTTGGAACTCCTTCGGTGAACACAAGCGTTAGTGAGTTGATTGAGCCACCTCTCCCTAAGATTGGTAAAATCCTCTTGAGGAAAGGAACAGCCCCTTCGACTTAACCAGCAGTACTGACCAAACAAACGGGCACATACACCAAACACTTATCTTTCATACTCATCTACCAGACGCCACATGCTCCTACGGGCCTGGTGGAGAGATGATTTCTCAAGTGGGGGTAAATGAAAGGATCACACCTTTAAAAGCGAACAGTTGTTTATGTGACGACATACATTTCAATTTGGCTCTGGCCAAATTTAGAGCAGAATCATTAGGAAGGACATTTTTGACGACATTGACGAACTTTCGGGAATGAAGAACAAAGACTTAATCACTTTTCTCAACGCGACGAAATGGCTCTAGGTCGAACTTCGGTTACTTCTATGCCGTGTCCTCCGTTTGACTTCTCCTTAGATATCGAGCTAGCAGATTGAGATTACGAAAGCTCTCTGTTAGATAAAATTTTAATGGATTCTACTTTCATTTAAGGTTTAATTATAAAAAATATTGAGGGTAGAACATATTTGCCGCACAGGTATGGTTAAAAGTTCTTATTATTTATTTTTGTCAAATGAAAGTGTCCATCTACAACTACAAAAACTTTTTTGAAAATCATACGGAAATATGGAAAACAAATTATTAAAATTCTTTATGATTTTCAAAGCATCGACTAGCGACTGATATTTATTGCAATTATGAAGACCAATTTATTTGCTAAGGTTTTTTTTTTTTAAATCAACCCTTCACATTTTACAGTACCTTGATAAATAGTATGTATAAATTTATCCTTGGGTTGAAAATAGAAGTTTTTGTGATGACAAAAAAAAGGAAACATTTGTTTTTTTCCCTTTTGATGTCAGAACTCTTCCTCTTTATTTATGATTCGATGAATTTCTGTAGATTTCGATAAATCATGCAAATAGAAAAACTGGTATGTTACCATATCAAAGTGAAACCACTTTTTCCGGATCTCTTTGATTTATTTGAAAAGTTCACAGTTTTGTTCCATGAATATACATAACTAAAAACTTGACTTTATCAGAACTGCAAACAACCCAAGAAATTTTAATACAAACGAATATGAAGATTCGTTGCAAAAAAATACTTCAATAAATAATTTGTTTTTTTAGTATGAAGGTACATACATGAATGCCTGATGCTTTTTTTTCTGGTAGGTGGCGCGATAAGATCGATTTCTACTTTTAAAAAAACATAATATTTATATATATTTTATTTTATTGACAAACGTCGGACTTGTAAAAAAATTACATAAAATTGTACATTAACTACGAAATCTTAGCTTAAACGCCAAAAAATTCATTACCATGGTACGAGTATATTCTAAGTTGTACCTCCCCTTATCGAATACATTTTATTTTTAAGTTGTAAAAATGTATCTGAACTAATGGGATTATGGTTACCCGTAAAATGTTTGAGAACAAGGCGGAGTTTAGTAAAGTTGGATAGGATTTATAAGGAGACACCGATGGACATTGGTTTTGAATGTCTGAACATCTTAATGGGATGAAAATATTCCGACGAAAAAAGCATTGAACATTCGTGTAGTGCGGTTTAGAAAAAATCTCTGAAACAGTAGGTCCGAAGTTGGCCCCGAGTGTAAGCAGATGGGCATTCTTTGAAGCGCGAGCATTAAGGATGAATTGTTTAAGAGCAGCAATGCAACTGGCTACTTCACTAGAACATTGTTTGTAAAAATGACGCTAATATAATAAAAGTCAAGAAACATTTCGCGCTGTCCTGGAGAAATCAAAATCTTTCTGTTTTACTTCTATCACCTTTCATTTTTAAAGCTCTTTTTTGGATTTGTTATTGGAGGCCCAGCCCTAAAATGGATTTATAGACAACAGCCACATTAGATCATCAGAAGCCTTCTGTGATGTACATACCGAGAACTGAGCGCTGTTCGGTTTCCTCAATGTAAGTACCGCTCATGGAGCTAGGAGAAGTACAGATTAAAGTGTCTACTTCTAGAGGGACTCCACAAGGTGGAGTGCTTTCTCCGCTTCTCTAGACACTCGTGATCAACGCAGTTCTAATGAGACTTAAATATAGTAGAGTCCAAATAATTGCTTATGATGATGACCTAGCATTACTAGCGACAGGTAAATTTCCCTCCACAATTAGCGAACAGATAGAGAATGCCTTATCTATAGTGAATGCATGGACTAAAAACTACGGTCTAGCGGTTAATCCGCAAAAAACCGAACTGGTTCTTTTTACGAACAAAAGGAAACTACCGACTTTTAAAATTCCCCTAATTGAAGGGACCCAACTCAAAATCTCCGATCACGCTAAATATCTCAGCGTGATCCTGGATAAGAAATTAAACTGGAGTCTCAACATTAAGGATAGAACAAATAAAGCCATGTTGGCTTTCTACTCCTGCAAGAGAATATTTGGTAAAACTTGGGGACCAAGCCCTAAAATTATGAAGTGGATGTATACGGCCATAGTCAGACCTGTACTGACATACGGTAACGTAGTCTGGTGGAATGCACTAGACAAACCTACCAACCTTAAAATTATGACCAAGGTACAAAGAATGGCATGTATTGGAATTACTGGGGCAATGAGGTCCACCCCGACAGCGGGGCTAGAAGCCATACTCAATCTAAAACCCCTAGATCTATTTACACAAGAATCGGCAGCCAGTAGCGCACTTCGACTTAGCCAGACGTCTAACTGGCGACATAGTGCGATAGGTCATGCGCAGATTTTACAGAAATACATAGGAAATAGGGTGTGTACTGACTACATAACACCCCGCTTAGACTTTTACAAACCGTTCAAGACCGTCTTTCCTAGCAGAGAGGACTGGAAAATCAACGAGCCACTTACCTGCGAATCGATGATATCTATATATACCGACGCCGACACGGTTCGAAGATAGAAACTGGTGTTGGTGCAGGATTCTTTTCAGAAACCCTTGGACTATCCAACTCATTCAGACTTCCTGACTACAGCAGTATCTTTCAAGCTGAGGTCCTGGCAGTGACGAAAGCTGCGAAACAAGTCTCAATGATGGCAATACCACAAGCTGATATCACCTTTTTCATTGATAGCCAAGCAGCAATAAAAGCGATATCTGCCATTGAAATCAAATCGAAGCTTGTAACTTGCTGTCTCGAAGAGCTTAGGGTTCTTGGTACACAGCACAACATTAGACTCTGCTGAGTTCCTGGTCACAGTGGTGTCCCAGGAAATGAAAGCGCTGACGAGCTGGCAAGAATAGGATCAACACTTGATCTTAATCAAGCAGCCAAAACAGTTCAAGTCCCACCCTGCAATCTTAAACAGGTAATCAAGAGTAAAATTCTAGCCTTAGCAAACAAGAGATGGATGTCTCTCAATTCCTGTCTTACAGCCAAAAAATTATGGCCTAGTTTCAGTAAACAAAAGAACGAAATTATCATTCAACTGAATAAAAAGTCTCTCTCTCTTCTCGTGAGCATTATCACAGGTCACAACCAACTCGGTTATCACAAGAAAAAGATG
The DNA here is from genome assembly GCA_911387755.1 of Chrysotoxum bicinctum. Lineage (NCBI taxonomy): Eukaryota > Metazoa > Arthropoda > Insecta > Diptera > Syrphidae > Chrysotoxum > Chrysotoxum bicinctum. The sequence goes on from OU426989.1 coordinate 155,195,386, forward strand.
AAACTCAGTATGGACGACTTATGCAGAGGATGTGGTGACGAAGAGATACATGAGGACACTCCCCACTACCTGTGTCACTGCCCTGCGCTATATCATCTAAGAAACAGACATCTAGGGAGGCACTTCTTCAACGACTTAGAGGAGCTCTCTGACATTCCAAGCAAAATCATATTAAAATTCGTTAATGATACCAAATGGCTTGAGAATTCCTGATCTATGAAAACCGCCTTCAACTACAGTACGACAGTGTAGTACGAACGTAAATGACAACGACGCACGTGTTTCTTGCGAGAGCAGCACCAACGGAGAATGGGCACCTCGCCTATATACCTGCGGTTGCCACTCCTACGTTGAGCACGAGCATCAGTGGGTCGATGGGCCACATCTACCTAAGATTGGTAAAATCCTCTTTGGTATGGAAACAACCTCTTCGACTTAACTAACGACCAACAAACGAACATATACACCAAGCACTGAACTATCAAACTCATCTACCAGGCGTTGCAAGGAGCCACATTCTCCTACGGGTCTGGTGGGGGGAATGATTTCTCAAGTGAAGGTAAAGGAAAGGAATACCCCCGAGAAGACGTATACCTCTCCCTAGCCATGCTATTATGTGACGTTAGAAATTTCAACACTTTAGAAATACCCTCTGACATTTCAGGATAAAGCTTGCTGTAACGCATCCATACCCTTAAGGGGCTTGATCGACATAGGATTATCATAGGTTTCAATAAAAGGGGTCACAAACCCTAGGGTATCATCATATTGATCTAAGTGTGACAGTAACAAGATCAACTGTCAGCCCACTTACCTAACCTAACCTAAGTGCCGCTCATGGATTGTGGGCTGGGGGTTATGTTGCTTTTCATTTGTATTCGGACGGAACGGTCCGAAAGGTAATTTCTAATCCAGCGAAGAAGAGATTCATCGATAACAAATGCAGTCATTTTCGATGGGAGAACTTGATGCTAAACTCTATCAAATCACTTTGAAATATAAAGTGCAATAATGCTACTTTCTCCAAAATCATGTAAAGATTTGTTCCACTCTTCGATGAGACATACCTTCAGATCACTGGTGGACCAATTGCTACGAAAGTCATACTGCCAGTCATTAAGAAGCTTTCGTTCCTCAAGAAATTTCTTAAGCTGAAAACTGATTAGCGTTTCGACGAACTTGGAAAGAAGGGACTTAAGTGCAATTTAACGATAGTTAGAAGGAGAGGATTCGCATTTTTTAGGGACAGGCTGGATAAATGCTGTTTTCTATCCACTCGGAAAGAGCCCCGTAGTGAGATTACGCAGTGGTTTGGCCAGCGTAAAAGAACACCTCTTCAGAACAATAGGAGGAATACTATTCGGGTCAACGAATTTGTAAATTTCAAGATCTTTTAGTATTCCAGCAACTGCACTAGTGCGCAAGAAGATTCGAAAAAAGAGGAGTCATGACACGTTCTGGCACCGTCGAATTTATAGCAAACTGTGCTGCAAGGATTGTCATTGAAGACGAGCTTCGGAACCGAAGACCCAGTAATATATCATATATTTTCTTACATTTTTGTTTCGTCATTTCCGTGATAGGATTTGATCATTTCCGTGACAATTTTGTCCGTCACATGAAAAAGAAAACTGTTTAAAATTTAAAAATTGAGTGGCCCCTGGCTTAAGATATTTTGGCCATATTGTTATCTTGTCATTTTGGCTATCATTTATTAAGTCTGCGTAGCCAAATTAACATGGAGAGTTATAGTGTTCAACAATATGTGCAAATTATTAAATTGTTTTATGAATGTGGGTTTCTTTTCGAGCAACATTCGCGGTTCGCCCATTTTACGGTCGCCATAATCGGATCAGTGAACAATCACGCCAACGAAACGCAAAACCATCCTAAAATATCGCCACTCTCAGTGAGAGTGTGCAGAAGAATGCGAGGCAGTCAATTCGGCACCACGCACAAGAACTCAGCTTTTCGCAGACAACAACTTGATAAATTTTACGTCATGTCATAGTTCAAACTTAAACTGGCCTAAGAGCTTAGAGTTAACGAGCATAGACAACGAATTGCGTTCCCTAGCTGGGCTCTCAAGCTGTTGGAAGCTTAATCCAATTTCGGTCGAAAAATCATATTCAGTAACGAAGGTCATTTCTGGATGAATAGGTTCGTCTCCAAGCAAAAACTGTCCAACTTAGACCGATCACAATCCACCCGATATCCATCAAATTGCAATGCATCCAGAGAAAAACACTGTTTGGTGTAGATTTTGGGCTGATGGCATCATCGGTCCATACTTCTTTGAAAACGACGTTGACTCGGGCATGACTCTAAAAGGTGAGATATTGATAATCAATACCTTTTGGATAATATGGACACCGACGACATTTGCTTTCAATAGGACGGCGCTAGGTGCCACACAAATCATGTCACAATTTACACATTCCGCGAAGGCGATCAGAATCGGCCACAGAGATCACGCGATGACACGGAGAGACATCTTATTGTGAGGTTACTTTAGGTCACAGGTCTATGCCAATAAATCAGAAACCAACACTATCCTGAAAGCCAATATGGTCAATGCATATTTAAATGATAGCGTTATTTGGATCCTGCATGACCATTTGGACATGAAAAAATGATTGCCAAAATGGGTACCGCGTTTGCTAAGAATCGGGTCGTAACTTCAGAGCTGTGTTTAGAACTCTTTGAGTGCAATTGAAAAGGATTTTTCTCAGCGTTTTGAAACTTTGATACACCAATACACACCACAATTGAAAGAACAATAGAAATAGTGGACTTTTTCAGGTGTGAACGTGGACATATAGAGGCAAAAACGGTGCCGTCGGTCGGCGAGAAAAGTTATGGCGACGGTTTTCTGGGATTCTCACGGTTTAAGTATTTGAAAAAGGGGAAAAAAATTACTGGGAACTACTGTGGCAATTTACTGGATAGATTCAACACAGAATTGGTGGAAAAGTGGCCTCACATGAAAACAAGAAAATAGTTCTGTTTCATCCCGACAATGCTTCACATTCGTCTGCAGTAGCAAAGGCAGAATTTGCTGACTTGCACTATGAACTGCTACGTAATCCAACTTATTCTCCTGACTTGGCTGCCTGTGATTTGTTCCTATTTCCAAATATGAAGAAATGGCTCAGTGGAAACAGATTTTCATCAAATAATGAAGTTACTGTTGCAGAAAATGCATATTTTGTAGAGTTTGATAAAACTTATTTTTTTATTTTTTTTGGAAGGTTAAAAAGGTTGGAATATCATTGGGGGAAGTGCTAAAAGAAGACTATGTTGAAAATTAAAATCAATTTTAAAATAAAATACCATTCGTTCATTTCAAAGTCACTGTCACATCAGTAATATTTATATTTCGTTTAAATTTAAAGCTTGCACAATTCTTTTCCATTATAATTATTGACATGACAAAAACCATTCCTTCAGATATCTCCCAAAGTGTCATCCTACTGATTCAATTTCAAATTCGTACCAGTTTAAGCGCCGCCGCCGCAAGCACTAGCAGACGCTGTATTAAAACCGAAATTCATAAGAATCTAATTTGGTATATTTATTTTTTTAATTTCAAATTTCCAATATGAGATTTATTTCGGTGAAAACCGCATTTAAAGAGATGCACCAAGTATATGTTCTTAAAATTTGTTTGGAAAATTGAAATTAATAAGTAGACATTCGTACTTAAACTGCGGAGTCTGAAGCGCAATACATTTTTCCAGTTGAAAATCCCAAACTGGATGGCATTAAAAGAAAATAAATTACCTCACATAAGTCGCTTGCCAAAATAACACCACAATGTCATCCCACAAAAACCAACACACTTCCAAAAACAAAAATAAGCTTCTGCTCATCCAACTCCATTTGATATCCTTTTGCAGACATCTCAATTTTCAGGGATTGTATTATTTAAATTAAATCCCAAAAAAAACAAACACAGAAATTGTGTTTGGTTCGTTGAGAAGATAAACAATTCTCAGTGGCTTAACATGGTTTCGAATAAAGGGTATTATAGAGACCCCATAGTGCCCAGATGTGGAGTTCAAGCATCACAACAACAATGAGTCCATTAACATAATTCCACTTCACCACGCAAAGCCTCTCATTCGTACTCATGCCCATAAAATCAAGGCGTAAGACTCTTATCTGACCTGCTAATGGATACAATAAATCCGTTTGGCAGACCTTTTGGCGGGAAAAATGGAAAATGAGTGTTTGGTTAAACTTTTGCTTGACCTGTAATGAAAATTAAAAAAAAAAAAAGAAAAAAAAAAAAGAGGGTTGAAAAATGAGAAAGACGAACAGATGGGATTCATGGAGGTATGTTTTCCTTAAGCTTAATATATTTTTTTGTGAAATCTGATATATGAAGGTACATCTTCAAAATGTGTTGTTCTGGCAGGGGCTTTGTATATTTTAATATTTATTTTCGAGATATTTAGACAATTTTGAGAAGACAAGTATTTTTAAGTTATGAAATTTGGAGTCATGCGGCTCAATTGTCGGACGGTTTTAATTAAACTTGAAGAGGAATTATGGATTTAACTTTGGAGTAAGATATTTAATAATTTCAGTTCTTTGCGGATATACATAGGTGAATAGCTCGATACCTAAAGTCTCACATTTTTGTATTTTTTTAAAGGCGAAAATGATTTCTGCTATTAAAATTTTCTCAAATCTTTTTTTTTTTATGAAAAAACGGTTCAACGGTTTAAAAAAAATGTTGTTTTTTCCGAAAAATAGCGTCGAAATGACATATTTTCTAACATACTAAATTTTGCGAATCACGACTAGTTTAAAAGGTGTACCAAATACAAGTTTCTATTTTAAAATGCAATAAAATGAAAAAAATATTTTTTTTTCATGTATATGATAAGATATTGGAGAAGACAGTGCTGTGAAATATTTTTGTGATTGAACTTTTTTATGAGGATAATTGGATCCAAGAAAAACACCATAAAATTTATTCATTGATTTTCGTTTATTTTTGGAAAATAAAATAAATAAAATGCAAAACTCGATCGCACAAACTTGCTCTTATTTATCATAAAAGACTAAAAATTTAAAAAATTCTTATTACTAGAAAAAAATATTCATAACCATAAAATTATTTTTACTTGTGACTTATAGGTACTATAAAGCAAGTTATGCAAATGGAACTCGAGATTTTGATCAAAGTTGACATTATGATGATAGTGAAGACGAAAAATTCTGTCCGTCTGTCAGTGTCTGTCTGTCAGTGTCTGTCTGTCTATCTGCCTGTTCGCCAACAGCCTAAACGGCTCTGCCGATTTTATTCAAACTTGGTTAATATGGTTTTTAATTTTTTACCCCCAAACGTTTTTTTATTTTTTTTTTAAGACCAAAAATAACGGTACCTGCCATACGATTTTTTTTTTCAAAATTTTATAAATATTTTTCTTTTTTAAAACTGTACACAGATTTTCTTAAAAATATTTTTAAAAAAAACCTTTTAGTTAAAGCTAGGTAATGGTTGTAAAAATGGTTATTTTTGGTACCCCACTTAGAAACATTTCTTTTTGTTTTTGATTTTCTTAAAAACGGTACCACCGTTTTTGATCATTTTTTTTACATTAAAGGTCCCCAGCAGTTTCAATACTATTGTGTATTCAAATTTTCAAAAAAAAAAAATGTTTGGATTTAAAAAAAAAATCAAAATTTTTTTTGAATCTTGATAAATACAAGTTTCTTAATATAGTCTAAAAGATATGAGAAAAAAAAATTATTTTACCTAAAAATAACGGTACCCTTCATACAAATGTTAAAAAATGGTACATATTCGAAAATCGTATTCTTCTCAAAAACGGTTCGGAAAATTTTGCTAAAATTTTGTTTTGAATCAAATTTTTTTTCGATTAATTCTTACGATCTATAATTTAATAAAAAAAAAATTAAAAACAAGATATTACTGACTCTACCTACCATAGAACGATTTTTTCCTAATTTTGAATTTCTCATTATCGGCATGACGGATTCTAATGAAATTTTTTATAGAGAAGCTTCTAAATTTTTTAAAAAACATTGCATTTCAAAACTTAAGGAATAATATTTTTTTGAATTTTGAAAAAATAATCATTTTTTTTTTTTGGAAAATTCGTTATCTGTAAATTTAATTTTTATTCGAACAATAATAGAAACTTCACATTGGCGTACCAAAATTTTTTCTTAAAAATGTTTTAAAATTTTTTTATAAAAAAGCTTTTTTTTCAGAAACCACTATAACTATAATTTTTGTTTTCTCATAAATTTATATTTACATAGCATTCTGTTTACATCTCTTACTACTAACAGAGTTTAAGAAATCACTTTTATCCTTATGAAAAGTTTTCTCTAACAACATTCATTTTAAAATTCCTAGTCTATTACATAGGAGCAAGTTCGTGCGACCCAGTCGTGCATTTTATTTTAAATTATACTTCTTTTACGGAGTTGGAGGTTAAAAAATGTCTGTGCAGCTGTCAGTGACATGTCAAAACGACAAAAGTTCGGTGTCGAACAGAATGAATGCGATAAGAAATACGAGATGTGAACAAGGAAAAACCTTGTCGTTGTTGTAAAATCAGTTTCAAACCATGAAAGCAGACGAGGCTTTACACAATAAAGCATTTCTCGTCGTCACTTTAAGCGAAATTAAGAAATAGGGTCAGGACAGTCGCGCACATTCAATTTTTAGTTTCACATCTTTTTGGTTGCTAAAATGAAAAGTTGACTTTTGTTTGTCGTTTTCCATTGGATTATAATGTCGAAATCTGATTAGTCTCCGAATTACTGATGTCTGACTATTTTTTCGAATTTCTTTTTTAAAATCATCCTGTAAGTCGCACGCTATTACACGATGATTCTTTGCGTCTTAAGTTGTCTTTAATTGCGATATTCGTTGCTATTATTCAAGCGGTTGTTGTTCTTGCGGTTAAAAAAAAATGACAAAAAGTGTCTCAGAAATTTTGGCCCACGACTCACAGTGCAGCTGGTTTTACGTCTCATCTTTTTTCTCTTTTGCATTTATCATGTTCAAAAAGATTCAGACGCAAAGAACCATCGCGTAATAGGAGACTTATACAACGATTTTTGACTCATGAGTTTTTGAAGGTATTTCGAATTCCAGATGAATTTTACATGAACATCTTTTAATTGATAGTTATACGAAGGTCAAAAATAATAATCCAGGACATCCAGACAAAAATTCATTATACCCTAAAACAAATACTCATACATATTTACATATTGTGGAGTATTTGTACGAGTATGAACTATGTAAAACTCTTTTGTTATATTTGAATGTAAGCTAAATTTAATTCCACTCTCACAAACGAAGTTTAAGGGTTTAGGAGGAAGTAAAGTTAAGTTATGGTTCCTTAAGGCATTAATTGTGTGATCAACGTTTCAAAATAAGTATAATCATCGTTTGCATTGAATATTAAGATTGTGTTATTTTGTCTGTATTTCGTATTACTGCAAAATACAAAGTTCCTCTTCCGGCGGAAGCCATTCAATCTTCAGAAACATTTGCGATTCTAATCCCAGATTTTTTTTTTTTAATTCAAAATGGATTATGAAACTGCCAGATAACTCAAAGCACATTACACACATTCAAAAATATTTAAAAACCTACTTAAAAATACTTTTTCACGGAAATAAATATTTGTTTTCGTCACGCAACGGATTTGCAATTAACGTGCTGTGTCTGTGTCATGAACGATGACATTCCATAAATGTCATACACTCGTAAATCACTTCCAAACGAATGTTATCTGAATGAAACTCTGACACATACACATCTCTTGTAAATCCTCTTTATCGTTGGAAAATAAAGCCTGATTTGACGGTATTCCGTTCAAAATATTGCTTTCATTGTTTTTAATTGAACGAAAACATTCGATATCCAGGATTGTAAATGTAAGCATCATCATCATCGGCTCGACAACCGGGTTCCGGTCCTGGCCTCTTTCAACAAGTCTCTTCACCTATCCCGGTCTCTAGCCGACGCCATCCAGTTGCGCACCCCAAGGCTTCGGGCGTCCTGGTCTACGCCATCTCTCCAGCGCAAGCATAGTCTACCACGCTGTCGTCTACTATAGAATGTACCACAAAGAACTTTCCGAGCAGGTTCCTCTTCGCTTATGCGAGCTAGGTGCCCTGCCCACCGGAGTCTACCGAGCTTAATTTTTGTCACGATATATGCTTCAAGGTAGATTGCGTACAATTCATGATTGTACCGTCTCCGGAATCGTCCTTCCTCACATATGGGGCCAACAATTCTCCTTAAGACTTTTCTCTCGAACGCAGCTAAGAGGTCGGAGTGCCTTTTGCTAAGCACCCAAGTCTCGGATCCATATGTGAGTACTGGCAGGACCATGGTCCTGTACAGCAGCAGTTTTGAAGTTATGGTGAGATTTCTGGATTTGAAGAGCTTTGACAGACTATAGTAGGCTCTGTTGGATTTGAGAAGCCGCCCGCGTATTTCTTCTTCTATATTGTTATCGGCTGCTACTATTGACCCAAGGTATTTAAAGGATTGCACCACTTCAAATTCGTGCTCCGCAACCTTGATTGTTTGACCAACTGTTCCTCTCGCATTCGACGCCACCATGTACTTTGTTTTACCTTCACTAATGTGCAGCCCCAGATTTTGTGCCGCCTGCTCGATCTGGATGAAGGAATCGTGTACAGCTTGTTCGGTTCTTCCGATGATGTCGATGTCGTCTGCGTAAGCCAGTAACTGGCTGGACCTGTTGACGATGGTCCCTCTTGTTGCTGTGCCAGAGTCACGGATTGCTTTCTCCAACGCCAGGTTGAAGAGGAGGCAGGCCAAACCGTCCACTTGTCGGAGTCCATTAAAGATTTTGATTGGTCTGGATCGCAATCCGGCTATTTTTACTTGGCTTGTTACGTTGGTCATGGTCAACCTACATAGTCGTGTCAATTTATTTGGGATGCCGAATTCTCTCATGGCTTTGTAAAGTTCTACCCTGGCTATGCTATCTTAGGCGGCCTTAAAGTCTATAAACAGATGTTATGTTGGGATGCTAATTCTAGACATTTTTCCATCGCCTGCCTAAGATCTGATCAGTTGTTGATTTGCCTGGAATGAAACCACACTGATATTGTCCGATGACGGTTTTAGCGTATGGGGTTATCCGGTCTTGTAGGATAGAGGAGAGTATCTTATAGGCGGTACTCAACAACGTGATACCTCTATAATTGCTGCACGTTGTGACATCTCCCTTCTTATGTATGGGGCATATTAAACCTTTTCGCCAATCTTCTGGCATTTCTTCCTGCTCCCATACCTGTACTATAATATCATGAATTGCTTGACGTAAGGCTGGTAGGGCTGGTATGCCATCGCTCCCGGGGCTTTGTTCTGTTTAAGCTAGCCAATAGCCTTCTCAACCTCTTCTGTGCTTGGTGGCGGCAGTGAGCTGACCATTTAGCAATTCAAGTTATGCATTCGGAAAAAAAAATCGAACTCGAGATTTTGATCAAAGTTGACATTACGATGATAGCGAAGACTAAAAAAGTGGGTCTCGCATTTCTGTCTGTCTGTTCGACTACAGCCTAAACGGGTCGGCCGATTTTCTTTAAACTTGGTAGATATCATTTTTAATTTTTTCCCCCCACACGTTTTTTTCCTTTTTTTTTAAGACCAACAATAACGGTACCTGTCATACGAATTTTTTTCGAAATTTTATAAATATTTTTTTTTCTTAAAAACTATTCGACAGATTTTAAAAATAAAAGTACAAAAAAAATTCATTTAGTTAAAGCTATTTAATGGTTGAAAAAATTTTTCCGAAAAATGGTTATTGAGGGTACCCCCCAAGGAACCAGTTTTTTTGTTTTTTGATTTTCTCATAAACGGTACAACTGATTTTGATCATTTTTTTTTCTGCTAAAGCTACCCTAAAACATAAATAGAATTGTATAGTCAAATTTTCAAAAACAAAATTTTTGGATTTTTAAAAAAAACTTCAAATTTTTTTTTCAAAACTAAATATTCGAAAGCCCCATGCTAGATTTTGTTTAAACTTGATTAATAAAAGTTTCTCAATAAAATATACAAGATGTTAGAAGAAAAATTTTATTTTACATAAAAATAAAGGTACCCACCATACAAATGCTAAAAAATAAAAAAATGGTTTTCAAAAATCGTATTTTTCTCGAAAACGGAATTTTTATAATTTTTTTTTTTCAATTAATTTTTACGATCTTTAATTTAATTAAAAATAAAATGCACGACTGGGTCGCACGAACTTGCTCCTATGTAAAAGACTAAGAATTTCAAAAATGAATGTTATTAGAGAAACTGTTCATAAGCATAAAATTCATTCTTTAAATGACTAAAAAAAACTTCTTAGTAGTTAAAGGTAAGCACAGAATGCCATGTGATTCAAGCAAATATAGATTTACGCAAGAACAAAAATTATAAGTCTTTGTAGTGGTTTCTTAAAAAATAAGGTTTTATATAAGAAAATTTTAAAACATTTTTAAGAAAAAATGTTGGTACGCCAATTTGAAGTTTTTATTATTGTATGAATAAAAATTAAAATTACAAAAAAAGTATTGAGCCGTTTTCGAGACATTGAATTTTCAAAAAACAAAAAATTGATTTTTTTTTTTTTCAAAATTCAAAAAAATATTTTTCTTAAAGTTTTGAAATGCAATGTTTTTTAAACTTTTTAGAAGCTTCCCTCTACGAAATTTGATTAAAATCCGTTGTGCTAATAATGAGAAATTCAAAATTTTAAAAAATCATTCTATGGTAGGTACAGTCAGTAGTATCTTGTTTTCAAATTTTTTTTTTATTAAATTACAGACATTAAAAAATGATAGAAAGAAAAAAAATTTAAGCAAAATTCTCGGAACCGTTTTCGAGAAAAATACGATTTTCGAAAACCATTTCTTAACATTTGTATGGAGGGTACCGTTATTTTTAGGTAAAATGAATTTATTTTGCTCATATATTGTAGATTATTTTTCCAAACTTTTATTTGTGAAGTTTTGAAAAAATCTAGCATGGGGTTTTCGAAATATTGAGTTTTCAAAAAAAAAATTTTGAAAGTTTTTTTAAAAATCCAAAAAATTTCTTTTGGAAAATTTGAATACACAATTATATTCAAACTGCTGGGAAGCTTTAGCATAAAAAAATGATCAAAATCGGTGGTACCGTTTTTGAGAAAATCAACCCGGAAACGATTCAAACACTTAAGGCTAATATCATCCAAGCAATCAACAAGGTCTTAAAAAAATTAAAGCGACGGAATGCGCTACTGCGAAGCCACCCTAGGCAGCCATTTGAACGACGTTGTGTTCCATGATTAAAGGGAATGTTTGCTCTTACTAATAAAGCCACAATACATTGACAAAAATTAATTTTGTTTTTTTTTTTATTGCATTTTTAACAAGAAACTTGTATTTGGGCCACCCAATTATTGAGAAAATAGTTCTGACTGTGAAATATTTCAGGCGCAGGTAGATTTATGGCTGCATGTAGCGGCCATGTTGTTTCAGAGACACCTGTCAAATCTATTGTTTATTATAAAGTTACTCGTGCCAAATCACCACTTCAAGAAACGCGATTGAACTGCTTTAATATCTTCGGAACGTTTGGAAGAGGACCCCAATTTTGGGCAAAATATCATCTTTAGTGCCGAGGCGCATTTTTGGATATATGGTTTTTTTATCCAGCAAAATTGAAGTATATGGGACGACACCAACCCATATGAGTTTCACCAGCTGATAACGCGATGCTGGTGAGGCGGTCACCGTCCATGGCGAGCGCTACAGAACGATTATTACCAATTTCTTGTGGCCCAAATTGAACCATATGGTCTAGAAGACATGTTGTTTCGGCAGGATTCCGCTACGTGCTACACAGAAATGAACGAATTGAAGGTAAAGTCACCGCTCGCAGAAGTAACGTGGATTGGCCACTAAGGTCATGCGATTTGAAGACGCTAGACTTTTTCTTGTGGATTTTTCTGAAGTCGTCGGTTCTTTTCGAATTACACATGCCATCGCTCAAATTTAGCCGGATATATGCCAAAAAGTCATTCAAATATCAACCACTCGGATCCGTACCACCGTAAGAAGCCGAGGCAAGGATTTTAAAAATGTTATATTCCATATATAATAGCGTACATGCGTCGTTCATATGAGAAGCGAATTTATTAATACTTCACACACAACTTGTTTTATTTCATTTCAAAATCTATATTACATAGACAGATATACTCGTATGTATTTATTTATTATTTCCAACATTCCATACCTACTTTGCGATTCATCCATTCAGAAGCCAAAATACCAAAACCATACAAAATACTCAATTTAACTGAACAATATTCTCTATCTCTCTATAGGAATACGAAAACCAAAACTTAATTAAAGGAACTATTCCCAAAAGCAAAAATTTATAATAAGCATTCCTTTCCACTTCATCGCATTTAAAATACCATCTTGCTTTTACCTTTGCTTAAGAATGTCAATTTATATCACGACATTTAAAATGACCAAAAACCACCCAACATCCCTCATTTAATTTGCCCCTATATCAAACATTACTACATACTACGATTATGTTGCTGTCACTATTTCCACCAAGGACCATTGCTAACAGGCATGCTAAATTTCCACAAAATTCCTTAAAAAAAAAATTCTCTATGATTCAGCATATCGTTCCAATTCTAGGAGACCAAATAAAAACAACTTCAGATCATTAATTCCGTCGATAAATACGAACAGAAGGTAGATTCTTAAACTCCCATTATGTCAATGGTGACCATAGGTCCTTTTGTATGAATAGAAAAATAAGGTTTTTAAATTTTAAAAAGTTCAAATAAAAAAAAATTATTTCTATTTGTTTTTGCGAAGTGGCCCATTCAAAATAAAGAGATCTGAGAGATCTTAACAATTTTAGAAATATTAAATGAGTCCGTTCGAAAAATTTCTCAGTTTCTGGTAGAACACTGATAGATCAATTTTTGAAGCAGAAAAATGTTTGAGATCTCATTTTTCTGAAGTTTTCAAATGTTGGCTTTTCTAAAATATTGCTCTTTATTAAAAATAAAATATTCGTATACGAGTATTTTAAAATTTAAATTCATTTTTATTGAATGATGTTTTGTCAGTCAAAAGATGGACAAATTAGACGTTTTTTTATGATTGACGCGCACTGAAGGAGTTATGATAACCCTTAAAATGGTGTCCAAACGAAATAAATATTTTCGTAATATATTATGTCATCAGTTCTATAAGTTTTAAAGCTCTATTCTGGATTTTATTAAGTAGGTGACCAAATATGAGAGTTATACCCTAGTTTTCGGCGTATGTATACTTTTTCAATGGTTGCCAGGATCAGAAGGGGGACAAAGTTCTTTTTATTTTTTATAATTCACTCGCGCTTAAGGGCATGTTATGAGACCCTTATAATGTTAAACACAGCACTGGCGATGGGGAAATTAGGGGGAGGGGAGAAAGGAGGTATTGATGAACATTGGTCTTGAATGTTTACAAAATGAAATGGCAAGGAAAAACTGTGCTGGGTTGTGCGACTTAAAAACCAAACTCTATATTTGACGGTACGACCAAAGTCAGGCTCAAGGGTGAACTGATAAGCATTCCTAACGAAGCGGGTATCACGGGTGAATTTATAAAAGGGAGGAATGCAACTGGCTACTTCAAGTGAGCATTGCTTGTGAAAGAAGCGATAAAACAGGGAAATACATGAAACATTCCGGCGGTGTTCAGGAAATGGGAATGAATCCATGATAGCTCTGTTTCCTATCAGTTTTAACGTTCTGTTCTGAATTCTATCCAATAAATCTCCTGCCCAAAGGTGTGAGTTATACTCGAGTTTTGGACGTATAAACGCCTTATAAATGGTAGCCAGATCAGAAGGGGTGAAAAATTTCTTTCATCGATATAAAAATCCTAAGCATTTAGCAGCATTTTTGGCGGTCTCGAGAATGTGATCATTCTAACGAAGATCGTCGTTAACACACATTCCGAGTACTGAGAGCTTTTCGGTTTCCATTCAGCGACAATGGCATAAGAGAGATGAGTATGAAAAGCTGAGAGTAGAGTCATCGGCAAAACAATGAAGTGGATTAGAAGTTTCAGACAAGAGATCATTTATAAAAATGAGCCAAGAGAGTCGGAGACAAAACAGATCCCTGGGGAACACCAGCATTTATTTTTTGAAGATCAGACTTAAAACCGTCCAATACAACATGTATTGAACGATCTAGAAGGTAATTCCAATTTAAAGAATAAGGGTTTCGTTGATGTGAAACGCACACATTTTCGATAAGAGAGCCTGGTGACAAACTCTATCAAATGCCTTAGAAATATCAAACGCAATAATCATATTTTCTCCAAAACAATGTAAAGATCTGTTCCACTCTTCGGTGAGATATGCCATCAGATCACCCAGTGGAACGATTGCTGCGAAAGGCGTATTGCCAGTCATTAAGAAGCTTTCGATCTTCGAGATATTTCTTGAGCTGATGATTTATCAGCGATTCCATGGCCTTGGAAAGAAGTAAGTACTATTGGTTGATAGGAGGAGGGGGAGGAAGGGTCGCCTTACATCGTCTGAGAAAACATAAGTATTTCACCGCATTTTTAGAAATATCTGGTATGTGGTCCTTCCATAAAAGTTCTCAATCGAATATCATTTTCCTTCCGCAATGCAAGTTCCATTCATGTATAATGGTAGGCGGGATATATCGCTTTAACGACATAAGACAGCTTTGAGTTTTAGAAGCAGGTAATTCCACACGATTATTAATGCCTGATATAACAATACTGTTCAAATCTAAGTTTAATAAGCTTAACATATAAAGCATAACCCGTTGATACTAAGCATGCATTTTCGAAGAGTGATATTGTTGCCAAACTCTATCAAAATATCAAGCACAACAATTTGTACTGACATGACTGTCATTGAGCAGCTTTCGTTGTTCAAGATATTGAAGATATTGGAGAGAATGGATGTCAGTAAAGATGAATCGGCGGAAAATGGCCTTAAAAAATAGGAATGGTAAAAAAGCTCCCTCAGTAGTTTAACCAAAGTGAAAGAAGACATTTCCAAGACAATTGGTGAAACAACATTTGGGCCAACAGATTTGCTAATATGGAGGTATTTTAGTACTCTAACAAACGTACGGGTTCGAAAACATACCGGTTCCAAGAAAATTGGACGTCCTCAAGTCCTTGTGGAACTCTGTCACTATTAAGCGATGCAAATTTTGCTTATCTTTGGAACAAATGACTTATCATGGCAGATGAGCATGGGAACTGATGTTGAGTTTGTAATATTTTTAACGAATATTTTATCTAAATATGTTTTACATAAATTATAAAATTATAAATTATTTAATGAACAAAAACTTCTTCAATAATAACCAAATAAAGAAAAGAGAGAGCTTGTTGAAATGTACTTTTTGTTCCAAGTCAATCATTTAAAATCGCTCACGAATTCTCAATCGTGTTCAAATCTGTCAGTTGAGAAAGCCACTCAAAAACGCAATTGTTATTTTCCGTAAACCACCCTTTTAACAGCTTTAAAGAATGTTTTGTGTCATTGTCCTTTTGAATCACCCAACATAAAGGCATCTGTAATTTAGCGTATGGAAATCATGGCTGACTCCAAAATATGCCTATATGCCAAAATGGAGCACCATACAGTTACTTTTTGAGGTTGAAGTATATCTTCGGTGTATCAATAGATGGTTATCAGTGCCTCAACAGCCGCTATTCTGTTCATTAATAAAGCCCTCCAAATCGAAAACTGCTTCGCCCTTCATTATGATGTCTTGCCAAAAATGGCGGTCGTCTATAACGAGCTGTAAAACTCGAGTTTTAACACGTTGTTTCTGCGTTATATATTCCATAATAAATTGTTATTGACCACTCTCGACGACTATCAAATGACAAGTGTTAATTTTCATTCACGCAAAAATAGCTACCAAATAAAATCGATCTGGAACATAAAACGCACCTTGTATCAACAAAATTAATGAATCCATGATCATTTATCGAAAATTGTGAATTGTATTTTGTTTTAAAATTTATTGTGAATAGTTTTTTTGATAAACTTGGTTGATATTTATCAATTTTTTTATCAGCCACAAATTCTTCATTGACAGATGTATGAAATATTCAGGCGTTCAAAAATTTTTATTTATATAAAGTTTATAAAAGTTATTTGCTGTTTTTTGACTGAAGAACAATATTTTAAGAACAAAAGTCTTCGGTATAGTTCAAAAATATGTCTTCGCTTCTTTTGGATTTTCCTCCATTAATTCTTCAATAGTACCTACTACTATATGAATAAGATATTGTTAAGAAATAAGGTTCAATAAAAACGACCAAAATTAGATTCGTAGACCACAAAAAGCAGAACCAAAACTGAATACAAATTAGAAATGTCAAAAAAGAACCAATTAACAATGGCATTTTGATCAGTATTCACAATGTGGTAAAAATTATCAAAATTCAAAATTAATTGCTACAATTTATCAGATATCAAATAACTGATCTCCAGAATAAGGCTATAAATTAGTAAGTAAACAAATCTTAAAGAATTTTGAACTAAAATCGATGAATGTAGACTTTTAGAGAAAAGTTTATTATTTTCGAAAGCGATCCTTACGATTTTGTAGCAGGGTTGCGAATTTTGCGAATTAAAAAAAAACATAAGTCAAAAGTCTGTAGATGATTTGTGAATTAAAAAAATTTAACTCATAAGGTAGTAAGTGACTTATGATTTTAAAAAAAATTAATTCATAAGCTGCTAAGTGACTTATGAATTGAAAAAAAAAAATTAATTCATAACTACTAAGTGACATACGAATTAAAAAAAAAATTAATTCATAAGGTAGTTGGTAGATTGGAAATGTTAAAGCTTGTTTTGGCTACATAATTATTTAATTATTAACGAAAGTAGATTTCAAGCTTTTGTGTTATAAAATCATCATGCTACCTTATACATTTTCTAATTAATATTTTTTTAATCAGATTTCATCCATTAGCTTATGAATTAAATTTTTTTTAATTCATAAGTCACTAGGTAACTTTTGAATTTTTTTTTTTTAAATTCTTAAGTTACTTACTTGCTAATGACTTAATTTTTTTTAATTCATAAGTCACTAAGAAGCTTATGATTTAAATTTTTTTAATTCACAAGTCACCAACTGACTTTTGAATATATTTTTTTTAATTCATAAGTCAGTAACTAGCTGCTGAATTACATTTTTTATAATTCATAAGTCACCCACTAGCTTGTGAATTAAAACTAAGCTTAAGCTAAAAAGTGACTTAAGCTTTTGCAACCCTGTTTTTTACGAGTAGTATCCTTTGGCATAATGCTGCAAAAAAGTTTTCCAGATGTATACTGCCTGTGAGGAAGCGCCAGTATCTCTTGTCATGAAAAGTGCTGCCGTTCGGAATCGGAAGAAGATTGTAGGTCTCCTCCATTCCTAGTAACACACACCAATGGTTGAGAGTTGTAAGTCACATCAAGGTCCTGGGTTTCTGCGAGCTGTTGCACCACTAAATTCAATTTAACTCTAACGAAATTGAAACTGAAAATCTGTACTTAAGGTAACTCTCACGGAACTATTCTATTTTTGTTAATTAAAAAAAATATGGCCACCTAAATTATTGTGAAAGTGACAGAAACTAATGATTTTCCACTCGATACGATATGCATCCACATTGCGATGCGCTAACGGACGCACCCACTGCCACCACAGATGCCACCGGACTTTTTTACTGAGCATAGGAAATTTGATTTGGAAAACTTGGTTTTATATCGAAAAAATATAAAGTCGTAAAAATGATATTTTTATGCGTCATAAAATCGGTCAATGTATATGTACTCGTATATAGGAACACAAACATTAAGGAGTCTGTTGCTTCGAATAATTTTTTTCTTGCACGACAGTGGCAGGACGTGAGCTAGATTTCATATTGAAAACTTTTGTTTTTATTTTCATTTCGTGATGTTTCCTATTGTATGGTTCGACAAAGTTCGAAAATCACTTTTTGTCCCTTTGTCATCATCGTATTTTCAGACCAATAGACTTCTTAATAAAGTTGCCATTAGGATTTAAGAGTGTAAACAAAATAAATCAAAAATATAACAGCTTTACAAACCTTGCAGAGGCGATAAATCAAACCTTTTCACCGAAGTTTTATAACGTTCACGTTAAAAGTCGGAGAAAGTTGGTCCAAGACTCGTGACGAGAATTAAATAAATAAAATATTGAATAACTTTTTTTTGCTCTTCTATACTGTATCGTAAGAAGATACGATTACACCACTATCACTATCACTTTAAAGAACATTATTTGGAAACGTTTTATCTGCTAATGAACTAAAAAACAGATTGAGAATTACTTTAGCTCCCAATAATGCGACTGGGTTATGTTAATTATTTTTGAACGAAATGTACAACTTCCTTTCAGGTGTTAAATGTTAATTCGACAGATGAATGACAGTTGGCGAGTCGTTTTCTGATTAATGCTAACGGCCTAATAATAGGGGATCTCATTTATTTTGGTGTCGACTTTAGTTCACATTCATCTATTGTTCTCATTTTTGTGAATGAAATGTGAACAAATGCATTGCTGACAATAATGGCTACATTCGGACAGATTTGGAGTGTTTTATAGTGAATCACTTCTGAATGTGAGAGTTCGCAAGGCAGCGCCAATGACGACCAGTAGCAAATTCCTCATGAAAGGTTGTAAGTAATTATTTAAACCAAATGCTTTTAATTAATGCCCCTTCACACATAAATAGGCTGGGAGTTAGGGTTTCATTTTGCTAATTTATTTACTGAGGTCGATTTAGATAAATCGTTTTGGATAACTTAATTTTTGTGTAGACTAAGTGGCAGACTCTGCATGTCGATATTATTTTTCTTTGAAAGTAAACTTTTAGATTTGAAAACCGCTTGAAGACTGGACTTTGGAATTTTTTTTATCCCTCCTCTTCTTCAACTTAGCCAAAAATTTTAATTTTGTCATACGTGCGAAAATATTGAGCATAGACTCTTTTAAGGAGACAGATGTCTGTCAGTACCCAAAATTTAAAAATTAATTTCAGACACTCTAAGGCAATGGGTTTCCGTGACAGCGATTTTTACTCGCGCGAGTAAGCGAAAAAAGCTATTGAAAGCGATTGAAATTTCAAGTTACCATCAAAATGAGCGATGACAGCGATTTTTTTGAATGAAACTTCTTAAAAAAATTAAAAGTTTTATTTTATAATTTGCACAATTTAAATTTAATTTCGGTGGGGGCAAAACCCACATTTATTCGGCTTAATAAAAGCGAATTCTTAATGCTTTCTATTCTGGAAATATGAGTAAGTTGGTAAGGGCACCAAACTTGAGAGGCGTATTCTAGCAGTGGACGAAGCTCCATGCAATTTTTTAGACACCAAACTGAAAAACTGTCTAGATCCTTTTGAATATGGGAAGAGTCATGTGTTGAGGAAATGGTCTTGAAAAACTTTGTATCATCGGCGTACAGAGAGACAGAAGAATGTTTGATGACCCTATCAATATCATTAATAGCAAGAATAAACAAAAGTGGGCTGAGGTGGCTGCCTTGGGGGACACCGGAGGTAGCTAAGAAAGGGCATGAGGTGGCAGATCTAAATCGAACGCTGTAATAACGGTTTTCAAGGTAAAAAGAGATCCACTGTAACAAAGAGGGTTTAAAGCCGAGAGTGGACAATTTGAAAAGAATAAGCTTATGAGAAATTTTGTCGAAGGCCTTGCTGAAATCGGTTGAGCTAACATCGACTTCGTAGCCTTTTTCTAAGGCTGAAAGGGTGACGGATACAAATTCAACAAGGTTAGTGGTTGTAGACCGGCATTTGAGAAAGCCATGTTATGAGGGGGATTACGACTACCTTTAAGATTATTGAGCAAAGTGTTAGAGCGTTTAGGAAAATTAGAGAGGATTCAAAAGCAGATACCGATGCATATTGGTTTTGAATGGCTGACCAATGCAAAGACAAATATTAGTACAGCATTCCCCATTCGTGTAGTGTGGCTTAATGAAAGAATCTATGAATTTAACAGTACTTCCGAAATTGGTCTCATGGGTTTCAAGAGATTCAAGTGGGATTTTGGAGCATTTGCCCATATATGGGAACTGTACTCATGCCTTGGATCCCACGATACTGTCGCTTCTTCCCAAGCTGTGAGAAATTGCTACATCGCTGTCAGTGGTCTGATTTGTCTTATCATTCGCTTTGCCTTAACACGTTTTAAGGGAAACTTTTCCTTAAAAGTGAAAGATTCTGAAATTTCATGGTTTATATGAGGGCGGTGCTCTACGTACATAGCTTCACCGCCCGATGGGGTCAGTATCGCAAGAGAGATTTACTATCGTCTAGTACAATCTCTTTTTTTTTTTTTTTATATAATCTACCCGCGCTCAAGGGATTATGATTACCCTTTAAATGTTTCAACACAGCGCGGGCGTGAAGTTAATGAAGAGAAAGAAGGATAGGAAAGATGTGTGGCACGATGTTCTGAGACTGTTGGTGGTTGTCTCAGATATTTTTATCTCCAGGGATGGCGGCTGAACTAAAGCGGAGAAATGCCGTGTCTTATTTCTATGTCGCTTATAATTCACATTATTTTTATTCGTATTCATCCTTGTTGGGCATACTAGTTTAACTCAATTACATGTTGTTAGTGTTATGCCTCAACAACATGTAATGAGTAAACCAGCAACCCATTGATGACAATTTTTAGAAGGTTTTTAATGGAATTAAAGCGACATAGACGAAGGCAGGGATCGAACCTGTCATCATGAGGTTGACAGGCGAGCACACATCCATCGCGCCACGGCCACCTTAGACGGCTACTGTCAAAATTTCAGCCAAATCAAAAGTCTAATGTATGCAGACAACATCGTCCTACTGGCGGATACGCCAAATAGGTATAATGCAGCTTATGGTTAACAAATATCAGCAATATTGCAGAACATGGAACTTAAAGGTTAACACAAACAAATCGAAAATGATGGGCTTCCGTAATGGCATTGGTTGATACGCTAGAGACGAGAAATGGACCTGGGAAGGCAAGAGGAGCTAGAAAAGGTAAAAGAGTGTAAGTATCTAGGAATAATACTGACTTTCTTGTGAAAATCATTTCAAATCCAAGCTTCATGGCGTTAAAAAGGGTATCAATTGTAAGCGGAAAGGAGTTCTTGGCAAGAAGGACATCGCACCAAGTGTGAAGTAAAAATTGAAACAGCAGTGTTGTATACACAACATTCATTGACGCAATGTACTATTTCGATTCCACATCTTAATAATATAATATAATATAATATAATATAATATAATATAATATAATATAATATAATATAATATAATATAATATAATATAATATAATATAATATAATATGTGAACATAATAGAATATAATATATGAAGATCTGTCACCTACGACACTTCACTTATCTTTTGTACCTAGTCTTAAGTTAGTCTTATTAATCACGCGATGCAATAAAGAACATATTTGAGAGAGACGTGTTGTTTTATTTCAATAAGTAAACTGAATAACAATTGGCGACGAGGATGGGATTGCTCGCGTAAAAGTAATCCAAAATCATCAACATCAAATAAGTTCAATCGTGCTTGGTTATAAAATAATTTAAAAGCTTATAAAATAAGCTGTATGTCGAATGTCGACGGTAAGGAAGTCAAATTAGAAAACGAGCACGAGGTCCCTGCAATCGCAGTCATAGGAAGCATGGGTTTAATCGGTAACTTGGAAGTCTTTTTACCCGGAGATGATTTTACTGTATATGAAAAAAGATTTTCGCAAATCATCAAAATTAATAAAATTGCTGAAGATAATAAGGTTCCCTTGTTCATGACACTGGCGGGAGGTGAGGTATGTAAAACACTAAAAAACATCACGTATCCTGATGAGCCAGATAGCAAGCAGCTTGAAGAAATCTTAACAGTCTTACGAAATCATTACGCCCCAAAACTGCATAAGCGATCGGAACGAGTAAAATTTTACATGGCTAATCAGCAACAAGGCGAATCAATTGCCGATTATATCGTACGTCTAAAAGAGTTATCACTTAATTGCAAATTCGATGCATATCTCGATGAGGCATTATGTGATAAATTCATAACTGGTGTAAGAGATGATCTTCTTAAACAAAAAATGTTAGTGGAAGCTGATACGAACAAATTTGCAGACTACTGTCAGCTAGCTAAAAATTATGAAATGGCAGAGAATAATTGCAAGATAGCGGTCGGGTCTAATCAAATAAATGCTGTGAAGAACTCAAATGCCACATTCTCTGGTAAAAAATTCTTCGAAAAAAATTACGCACATAAAAGAAACCGTGGAAGTAATCAACAACCAACTCAATTCTCCGAGAGAAGTCATGCGAATACAACATGCGGTCGTTGCAAAAAATATCATGTTGGACAGTGCCCTGCTTTGAATTGGTTCTGTCATCGCTGTAAGCGCAAGGGTCACACACGAGCAGCGTGCTTAGCGAAAATCAACAACATCACTTGCACGGAGTCATCATTACCAGCTGGTTGCGTCTTAAATATCGAGGGCGAGGAAATTCTTTTCGAGGTAGACACAGGGTCCTTTGTAACAATTATTGGCGAAAACATTTATAATCGTTATTTTAATAATAAGAAATTAGAGCCTTGTAGTCAAACAATTTTTTCTTTCACAGGAGATGAGATTGGAATAGTAGGAAAATTTTTAGCGGGTGTGCAATATGATGGTCAGTTGTATGAATTGATTTTGACGGTAGCCAAGACAGAGGTTAAGTCCACATGTTTGATCGGAAGAGATTGGTTGGACGTTCTTCAACCACAATGGAGATCCATGTTATTGAAGAGTCCAGTGAAGTTTAAAGAAGGTAATTTAAAGAAAATTAATTGTGGAAAAAGTGAGGTATTAAAATCATAAACTCTTTTAAACACGATAAAAGAAAAGTTCCCTAATATTGTGAATAAAAATTTAAATACTCCCATCAATGGATTTGAGGTAGATATTAATTTATCAAAAATGCATGCTGATGCACGCCCTATATTTTGCAAAGCGTATAACATTCCATATAAATTCCGTGATAAGTATAATGAAGAAGTTGATAAGCTTGTAAGCCAAGGTATATTGGTGCCTGTGGAAAATTCCCGTTGGGCATCCCCATTATTTGCAGTACCGAAAGTTAACGGAGAGATTCGATTATGTGTAGACCTAAAGAAAACTATTAATAAATACATCGATACCGCACAGTATCCGATGCCGTTACCGGAAGATTTCTTTGCTAGTTTAGCTGGCTATAAATATTATTGCGTCATAGACTGCGTAGGTGCGTACTTACAGGTGCTAGTGGACAAAAAATCTCGAGAATTTCTAACTGTAAATACTTCTAGAGGGTTATATCAGTTTACGCGTCTCGTTTTTGGCTTAAGTAGTAGCGCTGCAATTTGGCAGTCAATAATAGACAGAATACTACTTGGCACGAAAGGAAAACCTTATGTTGACGATATTCTTGTGGGAGGTAATAGTTATGAACAGTGTTATGAAAGGTTGTTCGAGATTTTAGAAAGTCTTAATAAACACAATGTCCGAATAAATTTGGACAAGTGTAAGTTTTTAGTCACAGAAGTCCAATATCTTGGACACATGCTTAGTGATGGTAAGATTCGTCCTCTTCCAGATAAGATAGAAGCCATAGAGAAAGCTCCAACCCCCAAAAATGTGACTGAGTTGCAAGCATACTTGGGATTACTAAATTATTATTCGCAATTTTTGCCAAACGTTTCAAGCCACTTAAGGCATTTATATGATCTTCTTAGAAAGAATCAAACATTTAAGTGGACTTCGTTACAGCAGCAAGCCTTTGAAGAGAGCAAACGGCTTTTACGAAACAATTGTGTCTTGGAACTTTACGATCCACGTAAGCCAATAATTATCGCAACTGATGCTAGTCCCTATGGCATCGGAGCTGTTATGAGTCATTTGGTGGCTGGTCTTGAAAAACCTATCCGTTTTGTGTCTCGCTCGTTAACTCCATCTCAAAAGAATTGGAGTCAGCTCCATAGAGAAGCTTTCGCGATTGTTTTCGCCTTGGAACATTTCCATAAGTATATTTACGGACACCAATTTATATTATATACAGATAACCAGGCCTTATCAGAAATTTTTAGTCCCTCGAAAAGTACAACTGGAGTTGCAGCCGCAAGGTTGCAAAGATATGCTGTCAAACTTAGTATGTACCAATACCAAATTATTCATAAAAAGTCGTCAGCCATGGCACACGTAGACGCTCTGTCCCGTCTCCCCTTACCTAAAGTAGAAAGCGAGGTAGAAGAAAATTGTGTCAAATTTTTATCATTAAGCTCTGAATTACCTGTCAACATGGACTTGATTAAAGAAAAAACTAACTGTGACAAAGAACTAGAAAAAGTAAAAGAGTATTTACTAATGGGAGGCAATACATATTTAAAGAATGATAAAGATTTAGAAAATTATACTAAGGCATTAGAAAATCCTAGTAAGTTCAATTTAGAACACGGTTGCATTTTTTATATGGATAGAATTGTAATACCACTTAGTTTACGATATGACATTTTGAAATTGCTGCATGAAAGTCATGCCGGTATAGTTAAAATGAAACAATTGTCAAGGCTATATGTGTGGTGGCCAAATATAAATGCATGCATAGAAGATTTTGTAAAATCTTGCTTGCCATGTCAGCAGCTACAAAATTATTCAAAAGAAATAACCTCTCATTGGCCAGTTAGTAAAATCCCTTTTGAGCGCGTCCACTTAGATTTTTTCTTCTTTGGCAAGAATACATTTATGATATTAGTAGACTCTCATAGTCGATATGTTCACATCGAGATGATGCAGAAAACTAACGTATTTGCAGTTATGGACAAGCTTGAGGAATTTTTCGCTGTTTTTGGGCTATGCTCAGTAATAGTTACTGATAATGGCCCGCCCTTTAATTCAAATCTTTTTTATAATTTTGGTAAGAAGTATGGAATTCAAATCATTAAATCGCCTCCATATCACCCTCAATCCAATGGTGTAGCGGAAAGAAATGTACAGACCGTAAAAAAGTGTTTAAAAAAGTTTCTGATAGATAATTCCAATAAAAACATACCAATCAAAAAATTAATAAATAAATTTCTATTTATGCAACGAAACACCGCTACAGCTACAACATCTTGCACACCTGTTGAAAGTATTTTTAAATATAAACCAAAAATTTTATTAGATTCCATACTATGTAGAAATAAATCGTCAGAAAATCAAAATTTAAAGTTAACAAATAAAAGTAATTATAAACCATTGCCAAAGCTTGCAAATAATTACAAAAATAAAAATAAGCTTAGAAAAATTAAATGTAAAAACATATTTGAACCTAATGAATCGATATTCTATAAAAATGTTTTTGGAAATAACGTAAAATGGATTCCTGGAAAAATCATAAGAAAAACAAGTAAATTCATTTATGAAATACTGTTAAACAATGCTGTTGTCAAAACAGCTCATGCAAATCAAATAAAACACCAATATTCTAGAACTAAACATTTTATCAAAAACGATTATAACGAGTTCATCAATTATTCAAAAAAAAATGAAATTCTTAAAGATAATAACAATTTTGAATTGAGAAAAAGGAAGAGAAGTGAAAATGAAATAGAACGTTGTGCAAATGAATGGAACAACAGACCAAAAAGAGTTATAACAAAACCTAAACGCTTTGGTTATACATAAGTTTTTTGTTAAAAAAGGGGAAGCTGTTGTATACACAACATTCATTGACGCAATGTACTATTTCGATTCCACATCTTAATAATATAATATAATATAATATAATATAATATAATATAATATAATATAATATAATATAATATAATATAATATAATATAATATAATATAATATAATATAATATAATATAATATAATATAATATAATATAAAATAATATGTGAACATAATAGAATATAATATATGAAGATCTGTCACCTACGACACTTCACTTATCTTTTGTACCTAGTCTTAAGTTAGTCTTATTAATCACGCGATGCAATAAAGAACATATTTGAGAGAGACGTGTTGTTTTATTTCAATAAGTAAACTGAATAACAAGCAGTAAAAACCATAATGTGTTATGTTGCTCAAATCTTTTTTTTTTTTTCAGCATGATGAAGTAGATAAACTCTTAAGATACTTACTAAAGAAAAACTTTCGCCTACCACAAAATATTCTAACGTACAAGTACATGCTCCATTTGGGGACTGGACTTCTGCCTCTCTACCTGTAAACTCTCAAAATACACTTCATCTATTTAAGAAACGTCATGGAATACCACCCGCATAAACTTCACAAAATAGTGGCATCTTATATCATTCAACGCAAATCTCAATCTGTTCTTGGAGCATAAGGTGCAAATAGACATCGACAACCACACAACATGCGAAAATCCATTGGTGACTCTTCGGTATATTCTATCAAGGAATGCAAATTTGAATTTTTCCGTGAACGACCGAGGATAAGTGAATCAAGGAACCTATATAAAGTTTGTATCTAACATATCCTTAGGGATAGGTGAAAAATTAAAAAAAAAAAAATGAGCACTGGATCACAACCTAACAAATAAATATTTTCACGAAAACAACAGTATTGACACTAAAAGCATACATATAAGCAACTTAAAAGTTGATCAATCGGTACATCTAGCAATTTAAACCTGTACCCCAAAATTACCCCTTTTGCGCAAATTTGCTAGAGCGCTCGAAATCGCTTATTCACGAGAAGAACCGAAGCCACGCCTATGACACAATTCCTCGTCTTCGAAGAACTTTATCTTAATTTTTCGGCCTTTTTTTTACCTAAATTATACATGATACTGGCTTTGTAAATTTTCTAATCTTTTTCGTGGTTTTAACTTTGTACTAACTTTATTAGAAACACAAAGTAAAAGTCATAGAAAAGATAAAACAGTTTGTTTACAAGACATCGTTTAGTTTTAATATTACTCATCAAGTACAATGAATTGAATTCTTGATAACCTTGATTTAGTTCATTTTTGGTTACAAAAAGTGCTTAAAAGCTTATTAAATATCAAAAACCTTCCAAAACTCCATTTTTTAACTTTGAACTCTGGTAAAATGGTGAGCGGTGAAAGCATATCATATACATACTTCATATCCAACTGTAATATTTGTATCGCACAAGATAAGACTTATATCTAAAAGGTGCGATTGTCAGTGGGGGTAAAATGGACTTTTATAATATTCCAACACTAATTTTGATGTATCTTATTACGTCCTTAGTAAATTAACGTTATCAGTTCATAATGTTCCGAACATATCTAACGTTGAATTGAAGTTCAGTATAATACCATAAGAGATGTATAAAAAGATTTCTTTCACTGTGGACTATATGGTACTTTGATAATGTCAATAATTTTCATAATATCTGTATAGGATTTTCCAATTGGGACAACTTTAAACTTCAATGTGAACGCACCCTTAAACAAATGACCAAACTGTCAATGTCAAAACATTCAGTAAAAACAACATTTTTATCATGGTTCGTTCATGAACGAAAAACGTTTACAAATAATTAAAATATATTACCAACATTTTTGGTTCTAATTCTCGTCTTAGTAGACAAGAAATTCGAAGTCTATTAAACAAATTTTAGTCAAAATTGTCGGTACTGAATGTTCTCGTGCCAGTCGATTTCAGGGCGTTGTAAAGGATTGGGCATCGTTAAGACCACACAAACTTTGCGAAAGAATCTTGCCGTGTATCCCAATGAGATGTAGTTAACTCAAGAGATTATGCCACTCGATCATATGAAGTTACGTTCGTTCTCAGATTTGTCTGAATCAAAGAAGATGACCAAAATCATCGCAGAATCATCTTCAATTATGAAGTTTCTTTTTGGCTAAACGGCTTCGTCAACAAACAAAATATGCATTATTCTTCAGGTGAAAAGCCTCATGTGTTCTTCAAGAGACACCACTTCATTTACAAAAAGATTACTGTATGGTGTGGTTCAGATGCCGGTGGTGTAATTTTGCATTGATGAAAATGGCCGTAACATTACAGTCAATGGAGATCTTTACAGAGCAAAGTTGCAACAATATTTCTTTGGTCAATTGCATGGACAAGACACAACAAGAAAGTGCTAAAGTTACGCAGTGTGTGTACTCGTAACCCATCGACTTACTGAAACCTCAATTCGATGAACGTATTTTATCGCAAAATTATCCAGTCGATTGGCCTTCCAAATCTTGTCATTTAATGCCTATAGAATTTTTGTATGGGGCTACATTGAATCATTTTGTTCTATACCAACAAACCATCGGCGTCAATGGAAGAGGTAACAGCCAATATTGAACCAGAGATTGCTCCCATTTCATTTATTGCTAGCTCTCAAACTATGAAATTAAATCATAATTCACAAAGTCATAAAGACAGTTCTAAGCAATTTTATTTTGTTTTTCGCTTGAAGTTTTCAAGAAAATGCATTTAACAAAATATAAACTTTTAAGTGGGTCAACCTCATTACGTTAAACTTTTCATCAAAACTAACCTCTATATAACGCGTTAAGAAACGTTTTTGTTTACTGGCATTTATACATCAAATAATAAATTTGTGTTTCCTTTTCCCAACCTTGAAAACTTTTGATTTAAGTAGATAAAATCAAAATAGAGCCAACCAAGGGCGTAGCCAGAAAGATATCATTATTTATTTTATTCAAACGAAGTTTTCATTTAAAGGACATAATGTGAAGTGTTCATTCAAAGAAAAATTGTAATTAATAATGCAGCCATTGAGACTCAAAAATTATTTTTATATAAACTATTTATAATATTTAAAAAAATACCTTCATTTCAGATTTTACAAAAATGGAAAAGCTCTTGGAATTGGGTTAGTAATAAGAGCAAACAATTGCATAAGCAGTTACTAATATTTAATTAATTCTAATTACAAACAAAAATTTCTAGACTGATTTTGAAGCCAATAATGAAAACGAAACTCTTTTTTTATTGAAATATTGATAGGGAAACGTTTATCGGGTCAGCTAGTATATAAACATAAGGCCAATGACACATGAACATAATATGACAGATCATCACTTGCGAACGGCTCCACCAATATGGCAGATTCTTTATTTTTGTTTGTAAATTTCTCCCTTGATATACTTAGTCACTCCCTAAGAAACAATTTAAGAACGCATCCCAAAGCCCTATTAGCTAGTGCTGTTAATTTTAAGATTTATCTTGTACATTTATGTTAAGATTAATAAATAATAATAATAATACCCCCCTATTACGGTTTTCGAATCGAACGTTCGAGGTGAGATATTTTCATTACCGAAATAACATATTCGACATACTACGGTTGGCGAACTTTACAATGCGAGTTCGAAATTTGATTGTTTATTAAAAACATCAAATATATGACATTTAAGTCGAATCGAAGGTTCTCGATTCGCCAACCGTAATACTAATTTATCACACTCACATGTTTATTTGTTCGACTCGCCAGTTTTGTCAGTTTAGTCTAGTTTTAAAATTAATATAGTTCAAACTTTTAGGGAGCATTAGCATTAAAAAATGATCGAAATCAGTTGTACCGTTTTTTTGAAAAAATCAAAAACAAAACAAAATTTCGGAAATTTTAAACAATACCTAATCTTAACTAAATAATTTTTTTTCTTTTTTTTTTAAACTGTAGAACAGTTTTTAAGAAAAAAATTATTTTATTTAAAAAATTTCGAAAAAAAAATCTTAAAAAAAAAACAAGTTTTAAGAATATTGGCCGAGTCTTTTAGACAGACAGACAAAATTGAATTGCGAGACACACTTTCATCGTAATGTCAACTTTGATTACAATCTCATGTTCGTGAGTGCCGCGACTAACGCTCAAGATGTGTAAACATCAACGTTCGTCCGAGTGCCGGATTTTTGTTATCGAACGTACGAATAAACATAAAACAACACAATTATGTCAACATTTTTACTTGCGACTTATAGGTACTATAAGGCAAGTTATGCATTCGTAAAAAAAATCGAACTCGAGATTTTGATCAAAGTTGACATTACGATGATAGCGAAGACGAAAAAAGTGGGTCTCGCAATTCTGTCTGTCTGTCTGTCTGTCTGATTACAGCTAAACGGCTTGGCCGATTTTCTTCAAACTTGGTAGATTTGGGTTTTGATTTTTTACCCCCGGCTGTTTTTTGATTTGATTTTTTATGTCCAAAAATAACGGTACCTGCCATACGATTTTTTTCCGAAATTTTATAAATATTTTTTTTTCTCAAAAACTGTGCCTGCGATTTTCTTAAAAAAAAATTAAAAAAATTTAATTTAGTTAAACCTAGGTAATGGTCCCTTGGGACCATTTTTTTTTGTTTTTGATTTTCTCAAAAACGGTACCACCGATTTTGATGATTTTTTTTATGCTAAAGGTTCCCAGCAGTTTGAATATTATTGTGTATTCAAATTTTCCAAAACAAATTTTTTGGATTTTTAAAAAAAACTTTCAAATTTTTTTTTTGAAAACTCAATATTTCGAAAACCCCATGCTCGATTTTTTCAAAACTTGACAAATAAAAGTTTAGAAAAATAATCTACAATATATGAGCAAAATAAATTCATTTTACCTAAAAATAACGGTACCCCCCATACAAATGTTAAAAAATGGTTTTCGAAAATCGTATTTTTCTCGAAAACGGTTCCGAGAATTTTGCTTAAATTTTTGTCCTTTCTATTATTTTTTAATATCTGTAATTTAATAAAAAAATTTGAAAACAAGATATTACTGACTGTACCTACCATAGAACGATTTTTTTTAAATTTTGAATTTCTCATTATCAGCATAACGGATCTTAATGAAATTTCGTAGAATTTCTAAGAAGTTTAAAAATCATTGCATTTAAAAACTTTAAGAAAAATATTTTTTTGAATTTTGAAAAAAAAAAAATCAATTTTTTGTTTTTTGAAAACTCAATGTCTCGAAAACGGCTCAATACTTTTTTTGTAAATTTATTTTTTATTCATACAATAATAAAAACTTCAAATTGGCGTACCAACATTTTTTCTTAAAAATGTTTTAAAATTTTCTTATATAAAACCTTATTTTTTAAGAAACCACTACAAAGACTTATAATTTTTGTTCTTGCATAAATCTATATTTGCTTGAATCACATGGCATCCTATTCTTACCTTTAACTAATAAAGAAGTTTTTTTTAGTCATTTAAAAAATGAATTTTATGCTTATTAACAGTTTCTCTAATAACATTCATTTTTGAAATTCTTAGTCTTTTACATAGGAGCAAGTTCGTGCGACCCAGTCGTGCATTTTATTTTTTAAATATTGAAAACATTTTTGTTAAGAATTAATACGTTTAATATAATAAAAATTAAATTCGATGAAAACCAAAAAAAGTCTTAAATATGTAGAGATACATAAATAACCATTATGGGGCCGAAATTAACAGACAAATCTCCGCTTTCTCCAAAAGTACATATATTTATGAATTTTTGGAAAATGTCCTGCAACTATCGCCTCGATAGAAATTTTGTCGATTAAGGCGCCAGTTATACAAATGCACACGTAGCTACCATTAAAACTTATCATTGCCTTTTTAATCTTTAATTTCAAGACGGCGTTCACATTGAACTAACGTTTCTGACTTTTTGTTAACGTCTCCATAGTAGAGCTTCAAAGTAAAAGAACAAACCTATATATTTCAAAAGTTAAATATTGTTTGAAAATGAACGCACCCTTGGACTGCGAAACGTAACGTAAAGTTTGTTAGACTTATTTTTAAACAGGGATGTAATTTGATTCAACATTAAATTTTTCACCTACATATGTATATTCAAACAGAGCTATTATCTGATACGAAATAGACTGCTTTTAAACGAATCATTGTAACTTTTTTTCGATTGCATGGAAGCTTTTAAGCAAAGCGATTGGTAAAAAATGTTAACTTTGTTGCTTACCCCTGCCACCACATGCTTAAAAATCGTAAGGTGGTATTGCATCATTTAAAAGCAGTCATACTACAACTATTTGCTCGGAGCATTAATAGTGGCGTTCGGATTCTCAAATTTACGTTCAGATTCGTCAAAAATGCTTCCAAAAATCATTTCACATTCGAATTTTGATCATGGCGTTCTTACTCAGAGAACAGATGAAAATTAAGATCAAGAAATTTACTTGATTTTTATATTCCAAGTCTGCAGAAATCTTAAATTAATCTAATTAAATCCACGGGAATTACCGCTATTGCTTATAAAATTCATTTTGATATATTTTCATACAATGTACACATCTCGAGGACTTGATGGACAAGCATGCGTTCACATTTTCAAATATGCTTCTGTCATGGTCAATATATCAAAACCATCCAGCATGCTTGACAAATTGCTGGATGAAGCATTCACAATATCAATTTCAAGCCAATCGCGCGGTGCTTCTCAAACATATTTGAGAATGTGAACGACCGTAATGGTGCATGAAATTTGATACTTCAATTTGACTCTTGGAGCCTGATTACAAGATTTTTTTTTTCGTTCGTTTCGTCTTTCTTTTTTTGAAAGCTTAGACCAAATATTATGGCTAAAAGACGAAGGACGAAACAACGGTGTTCAAACTCAACTTAATCCTTCGACGTATTTGACGTTTCTGTACTTTATCTCAGATTTATAAAACGAAAATAAAGCTATGCGGAGAAAACTAAGTACTAAACATCTAGTTCATTGCTTGACAGATGGTGAACGATCTATATTTTGATGTCATTATATAATATATTTAATTTGAAATTTCAACGGAAATGTCAACTGATTGCCCTGAAAATGAATTTACCGGGACAAAAAATAAAAACAAAAAAACAATTTTCGGATTTTTTAAATAAGAACTCTGAAAAATGCAATTTCTGGTGCATACCAAATTGCAAGAGAATTTTTTTTTAAAACAGTGAATTGACAACCGTTGTTTCGTCTTTAGTCCTTTTGACATATTGATTGGGGGTTGAAGACATTTTGGGAGAATCAAGATATTTAATTCTAACTATCAATGGAACGTACTTAAATCGAGATTTCAATCCATTTAAACAGAGGCGAACTCTTTTTGAGGTGTCTCAAACTTTCCAATGTCAACACGAGTAGTAAGTAAGCAATATTCCTAAGCTAAACAGGATCTTAAATGCAATCTTCGTTTAGATAACGTGCTTAACGGAACGTTTACGTAAGTCCCACGTTCACTATCCAATACGGTTCAAGTACCAACCGTGTGCTGTTGACATGTGTTTTTTCTGTTGTTCTTTCTTTCTGTGTGTCTCTACTTGGTAGATTTATCTACGGAGTAGTGTAATATGTAATGTAATGTAAATAAATAAAAACAAATGCATTTTCAGGTCAAAGCTTGTTTGAACGAAAATTATTGAAAAATCTACCAGTAAAGCAGAAATTTGGATGGCATTTTTGTATGAAAATATCAATCCAAATATTGTCATATTTACTTTGACAATTCTGCTGCCAAATGTTTTCATAACGACAATTTCAGCATTGAATATTGATATTCTGTGAAAAATTGAAAGCAATGGTAGTTCAGTGTGTTATAGTTATTTGGTTATTTGATGTGTTGAAAAAATTTATTTCAGTTCATGTTCATTTTTATCGGGAAAAAATGTCACCATGCATGGGTTGAAATTGTCAAAATTTCCGATTTATTTTACTTCCATGAATTCAATAGTCACTCTGGAATGTTTGTATTTCCATTCACATACATACATACAGATATGGACAAAGAAATAGCACACTTATGATGTTTTGTATGAATATTAGTTTTATTTTATACTTATGAACTGAAACATTTTCATTTTTATTTCAGGACCTCTTACAACAAATAAAGCTTCATCTAAATATTAATTTAAAATTATAAGCTATAAAGTAGATTTTTAAAAATTATTTTAATTTGTGGTGACGTTATTTCTTGTGGACAAAGAAATAGCACACATTCCTAGAATTGTAAAAAATCAACCTTTTAGCGAAAAATTCTTAGAATTTCAAATCGTACAATATTACCAAGTTAGTACTTTGTTGGGTGACCACGATTTTTCAAAGCTTCCTGGCATCTTCTTGGTAAACTCTAACTTATTTTTGGCATCTACTTTGTGGGATAGAATACTACGTTTCCTTGATACTGGCCCAAAGATCGTTCGAATTTTTAAATTTTTTCTGCCCAATCTTAACCTTAACATCATTACGTAGATGTTCTATGGGGTTAAGATCGAGACTTTGAGCTGGCCAGGTCAGTATATCAATTCGTTCGTCCAAAAGCCAATCTTTGACTATGTTTGATGCATGTTTGGAATCATTGTCATGCATGAATATCCAATTTACTGGCATAGACTCAAAGGAAAATGGTTCCATGGTATTCTTAAGTATATCGAGATGAGAAAATGTATCCATTCTGCCATCAATCCTCACCAGTGGACCCACTCCATGCCATGAAAATGCTCCCCAGACCATCAAGTTGCCCCGTCCGTGTTTCACAGTCTTAAGAGTGTACCTGTGGTTGTATGCTTGGCACTTTGGGCGATGGACAAATGTTTTCCCATCTGGACCAATTCGATTAACTTTGGTTTCGTCACTCAAAAACACACTCTTCCAAAACTGCACGTTTTTGTTTTTATGAGTCTTAGCAAAAGTCAAACGAGCTTTGATGTTCTTCTTGGAAAGTAACGGTTTTTTCCTGCTCACACGTCCAAACAACTCAGCATCGTTGAGTCTTCTTCTTATCAATCTGCTTGAGACATCAACACCAAATTCTTCATTTACTTCCGCCATAATGTCTCGAGATGACTTAAAAGCGTCACATTTGCACTTTCTAGCAATGGCTCTGTCAATTCGTAACGAAGTTTTGCGGGGTGGTGGCTTACGAATTTTATTTTCTGTTGTCATATCTCGATTTGCTCTATCTAAACCAATGACATTATAAACCATTTTACGGGAACAACTTAGTGTTTTGGCTATTTGGATAGGATACCTTGCGTATGAAGATCGAAAATAATTTTCCTCTTTTCGGGAGTACAATGCGCTCCTCGGCCCATTTTGTTAAAAACTTTTTTTAGGAAACTATAAACAACACAAAATAAGCACTATCTCTCATAAATTTCGATCGCCAAATAAAAATTCAACGGTTAAAATAATATGTGCTATTTCTGTGTCCAGGAGTAAAAGAGAAAAGAATTTAATCAAAAGGCAAATGCAAGAATCTATCAAAGGTAACGGGACTATTAAGACTTTTTTGTTTACATCAATTAATGTAGACCATTATGCCTGGAGAACAAACTTACCACAAACATTGGACATAACGGACATTTTAATCGCGAGATTTTTCTCATAAGTGTGCTATTTCTCTGTCCATAACTGTATATGTAAATTAAAGAAAAGATTCGGTTGGATGAATCCTTTCTCGATGAACTGACTGACTGAAGACTGACAGACAACGCACAGTTGAAGGATGGATGATGTAGTTCGCAATATATGTATGTATGAATATTTTAGGAATTCTTTTCCTTCCCAAGAAATCATTAGTTAAAAGCTCATACATGTCGCATACGAGTACACAACATCCCAATTATTTTGTTTACACAAAAATCGGTATTGAACATGAAAGAACTACTTTCAGAAATTCTGACATAAAATAATGAATTCACAAGAATCAAAATGATAAGGTTATTTTTGTTTCCTGTCACATGAAAAATTAAATTCAAGATTAACAACAGAAAGACAGCTTGGATTATTATAAAGTTCGACGTTAATTTTGGTCAACTTCTTGGAAAAACGTTACATATAACTCGTCTTTTACTTCCCTTTTTTACTGCAGTAATATTGGGAATTTGTATTATAAAACCCTTTATTGTTCTTTTGTAAGGACAAAATAGGGTGTGGAGGAAAAAAATGTGTTTCGTCAAATAAAAATTAAGTCATCGCCAGTTTAAGGTATTTTTTTTTTTTAATAAAAAATTTGGTAAGCCAATTTTAAGTATTTAACGATACCTATGTATGTATATGTATATTAAATGAAAACATTTCAAAAATCAATCGTTCACCAGTTTTCAAGATATTGCATTTAAAAAAGGGTTTTTTATTGAAAGTTTGTCTACACAATATTATTTAAAATTCCAAGAAGAAGAAATTTTGCTTGAAATCGCTTTAGAGTTAATGAGAACATTGCAAATAAAAAAAAAGAAACGGTTCTGTGACAGGTACCGTTAATATCATTGGCGCCAAATTTTAGTCGAATTAGCACGATGCTAAAACTCTTTTAGTATGATACTTGGTAAAAACGATGGTTTTACAAATTTTACTTGAGTTTAACATCATGGTATTTAGATAGGTAGAAATGACGACAACTGGCTAACCGAACATTCTAAGGTGGATTTACATTGTGAAGTGTCAAGTGGTGCAATGATGAATCGAGAACAAGTGCAGGGACTGGTGCAGGAATCTTTGGGCCTAGAACCAAATTTTAAATATCGATGGGGTAGTCCACCAGCATCTTCCAAGCAGAGGTACATGCCATAGGGAAATGCGTGGATCGAAATCTCAAAAGGAACTATCGTTACAAGAACATTGCCACCATGTTAGTTACCCAAGCTGGACACAAGCCACTAAGTTCATATGCCATCAGCTTTAAGCAGGGTGACACTTTACTGGGAAACGAAAAGGCAGACTCCTTAGCAAAAATAGGCGCATCAAACCCTTTAACAAGGCCTGAGTCTTATTGCGGAATAAGAAAAGAGAAAATGTCATCAAATAAAAATTAAACAAAAATAGGAGACAAGCAGATCCGAGTATTGGAAAGAAATTCCAAAGCTAAGGCAGGCGAAACTACTACTGGTCGTATACAACAAGCAGCGTTTCACAAACAATTTGATTGATATGTCAATATTGAAAATCCAGGAGTGGGTGGTGGAGTGTACTCAGATGGACTAAATTTTAGTCTCTCCTTCCGCCTACCAAACTATTGTACCGTATTCCAAACATTAATTCTGGCGATAAAGGAAGTATTGTCTTGGCTTAAAGAAACCGTGATATCGGATATTCGGATATCGGCATCTTCTCAGATAGTCCAGCCTGCTTTAATATCCCTCGCATCAGTCTCTTCAAACTTTATTACAGCCCAAGACTGTCGATCGTCTCTGATGGAGATGGCCAAACAGTTTAATATTCATCTATTCTGGGTGCCGGACACAGGGACATTCCGGGGAATTGTAAAGCCGACGAACTCGCCAGAATTGGAACGGAAATGTATATCTTGTTCTTGCCCGAAAGGGTAAATATAGGTATGCCTATAGCGGCTAGTAAACTTATGCTGAAACGAATTGTTCTGGTGCAATCAAATACCAAATGGTTTAACACTACCACTTGTTTGGCCACCAAACAAATCTCCTATCCTAACCATAGCATATAAATTAAAAAAAAAATATTAAGGACCAACTTTACATAAGAATATAGTTAATGAAAACGGATCATATTTCATTTGGATTTTTCGAAAGCAATTCAATTAATTTCTCGACAACAGCACTTAATCTGTTACTTTATTCAGACTGACAAATCACAAAAGGTCATAATGAAATTTTCTTCCAGACTCAAAAAGGTGTTTGTCAAGAGTCCAACCAAGAACACTTCTAGAACTAGCCCACTTTCTTCCAATCGTTTTGATCAACGTCTGATAACGTTCATTGAGACCACAAAAACCCTCGGTATCAAATGGCACGGCACGGTAGTGATCAGAAAAGTTCTGGCACTTAACCCTTTATACAGGATCAAACTCAGTCAATTCTCGACCCCCTCTAACTTGAGAGCCAATAAATTTAGAAACTTCAAATTTGCAATTTGAATTTGATATGCTAAATCACCACATGAGCCTCAGCTAAGGTGCATTAGTGATTCCCAAGATATAGGACTGCAAAAATCGAAAAAAACCGCGACTGACTAACAAACTCAATGAGACCAAAATTATGAAGCACGTCCCGATACCATGGAGTCTTGTAATTTCGCACATTGGTAGGTTTTGAGGTGTATACTAACGAGAAAAATGAGAAAAATTCAAGTTTATTAGTAAGGAGGCGTGGCACCCCTCCATTTTTTCGTTCCTATAAATTATGTAGAGGACTTCCGATTGTTGTATTTGTCTTAAAGGAAACGGAATTTGAAATAAATAAAATAATAAAAGTAAGCCCCCTTTGATTCTATGTCTATCGACGTCCTTGGTATCATACACATTTTCGTTCATGTTATGTCACTCACTCTATTTTAGTCTACACAAATCTTTCAAAACTTTGATTTAATTTAGGAACTTGTTTGTTTACGAGATGTGCTATGTACATAGATTAATATATTGAAGACTTAAGAGAACTTTTGTTGTAAAAAATAATATACATAAGCCTTAGAAAATACAAAACATTCATCTTTAGGAACAAAGTAGCTTCGTGGGTAGATGGCACTTAAGGCGTAAATTAGGGATACGCAAAACAACAAACACAGTCATGCAAATGACTTATTCTTAACCTAAAAATAAACCTACTAACATGTTACACAGCTTGCGTTCAAGATGAATTTGATAAATAATATTTGAAGGATAACAAACAATAAATCGATAAAATGTACTTTGAAATAAATATCAGTTTCCTTAAATGAAATAGTTTTCGGCACATTTATAATAAAATAAAATAAAATTCTCTTGGAATGATTGGGATAAAATTTGAAACACTGAAAAGAGACTTTTAGTCTTTAATTCCTGGATTATAAGGGAGCAGTTGTGAGGATGTTTAGGACTTTATTGAATTTCTACTTTAAATTAAGTTTATGGAATTTTACGGATTCAGTTTCTGGTCGGATTATTATGATGGCTAATGAATCATGCATTTTTCTTGAAGTAATCGGTTCATTTTTGTATTATTTAAAGGGATGTTAATTTAATTGAGCAAAACGGTCGCTTGGGGCGATAAGACGAGGTTGTGGAGGTGGAGAGTGCAGTAGTATCATTCTTTGGATTTTGATATTTCCGCCCAAAGGGAGTTTAGGTAGACGTTGGGCGGCCGGGAATCATCCGAGAGCATGAATCATTATTAGACTAGTACTTTATTTTGTCTAGCAAGGAAATATCTCGAAAAGACTTTGCCACGGAGATCCTTCAGTTCTAACACAGGATATAATTGGTTGCTGCCTTACAGACAAATAAAGCGTTTCGACATGGAACTTATCTTAACAAATAGGAATAAGCAGATGACCTCTACAGATCATTGTTTCCCTAATATTTTGCCAGAAGATGATTCATACTCTTATGTTCAAATGTGAAAAGAGCACAACAAGAAGCTCATCTCACTTTTTCTGTTAGATGAGATTTAAGAAAATAGTGTAATTTGAAACGTCAAAGCGGACCATTATTTAAAGACGATGAGGAAATTTCTTATCAGAAGTTAACCAAAAAAGAATTTCCCACATAGCCAGACTCATTATGGTGGAAAGAAGAAATCCCAAACTAATTGATTTCCACGAACTTTCGTTGGCCTCCAAGTTCACATGACCTGACTGTGCATGACTTTTTTTTCGGTGTTATTCCAAAAAGGCTTACATATATGTATAAACAACTTTTTGATTAAATGTCACACATGCTTCAAAGAATTTTAAAAAGCTTAATATTCAGCAATTAGTATGGTTTTACTTAAAAACTTGCTTACTTTTAAACAGTTTACTAATTTTTTCTTAATTTTACACATTTTCTTACTAGTATTGTGTTGAGGCTATTTGTTTTCTTATTTCAGATCAATTAATTCTGAACACACCTAAGACAATGACAGTTCGTGCAAAAAAAAACTAAGAAGGCAGACTTTTTTGACATATTGACATCATACGTACGAAGCTACTGCGATCCAACGATCCAAGACTTTAATAATTAGTAGACACAACATGGTGCTTATTTCGGTTAAAATGTGCAAAATCATCTTTTAAACACAGAATCATACCAAAATACTTTTAACATCGCACTTATTCGGTTAAAATTGTAAGCATATTTCTTAAAAATTATTTTAAAAAAAAATGAATTATCTTTCAAATCCAAATCAATAAAGTTTATTAATTTGAGAAAAATGTTTAGCTGCTTAATGCAGCAACATTCATCCGGCATCTTGTAAATAGATATTTTCAAATATTAAGGTCTTTTATTACACGTTTGTACCTTTAAACCACATTACAACACATTACTACTTTTAGTGTGATATCAACGAAACTATTATCGAGTATCGACTTAGAAGGCCATGTATGACTGACATGTCATTTCACTTGGCTTTCAGGGCAGTGGTGGTTTGTGGTTTATTGGCATAAGCCTGTGACCTAAGAAAACCGCACGATCCCGATCACCTGCGGGTGCGATAACCATGTTCGGAAATCGCTCGTGCAAAATGTCTATTCTGGGACGCGCTGTGTGGCACGTAGCGTCGGCCTTCCTGTTGAAACCGCATTTCGTCGGTGTATCATTATCTTCCAATTCGACCCAGAAGAAGTGTAAGTGACTTTCACTGGATGCATTGCAATTTGTTGGATCTTGTGTGGATTGTGATTGCCAAATTCGGCAATTTTGCTTTTTGAGGAACAAATTCATCCGAAAATACACTTCGCACCGAATATGATTCTTCGGTCGAAGCGCACAAAATTTTGCTATAACTCTCCATGTTGATTTGGCAAGACAGACTATATAAATGTCAGCTTGACCCTTTAGTATCAAAATATTCATAATTTTACTATAATTACTCGTAAAATGTCTAAATGCAAAAGTTGAATACAACTCAAGAATATACGCATATTTTTTTTTAAGACATAGTTAGGTTAGAATGGTGAAAGAGTTCACATGGCTGATAAAGTATGCATAATTTCATACGATTTAATGGAGTCGAAGAGACTGAATGTACAAATTTTGGTCGCACCAAAACCAGTATTAATTCCAGTACAAAACTAATAGAAATCAGATAGTAAATAGAGGTATAGTCTTTCTTAGTAAGATAAATTCGGTATCTCTTTTTAAATTTCCTTCTGTTTTCCTAAACGCTTTCACTGTGGTCAAACATTTTAAGGGTAGTAACAACCTCTGCAGTGCACTCAAAATTAAAAAAAAAATCATGACTAGGTCACATGAAGATTTTATAAAAGGGACGTTATTACATAAAAATTTTCAAAAAATTTAAATTAATTTTTAAATAGCTAAGCCAATTCCCTTAAAAGTTGGAGATAAAAACAGAATTCCAAGCAAATATGAATTTATGCAAGAAAAAATATCATAAATCATTGTACCTAGTGGTTTTTTCTTTTTAAGGAAAAGTAAGTTTTTTTTTTGGTACATCAACATTAAGTTTTGTTTGATTGCATAAATAAAATTAAAAAAAATAATATCGACCAAATTTTGAGATATTATTTCATATGCAATAATTTTCATTTTTGTTTTTAGAAACTTTTGTAAAATAAAATTTCCATCAAATCTTTTCGGCCAATAATGAGAAAGGTAAAATTCGAAAAACTGGTTATATAGTAGGTACAGTGAGTAATGTCTTAATTTAAAATGTTCAAGTCAAATAATAGATCGTAGGTGGGCGAAAAAGATTTGTATCTAAAAAATGGTACGAAATCCCGCATCATAAAATCCCAATTTTTAACTCGCTAAGATGCCAGAAATAGAAATTAGCCAGAAATCACGTTTGAAAATTTCAACTTTGGGGGGTCTACGGAGCTCCGTTTAGCCGCAAATCGCATTTAAAGATAAACATTTGTTTTTCGTTACATGCGATACATGGATTGAATGGATTGAGATGGAAGTTTAGACAGAAATCACATTTAAAAGTACATTGGATGGCCCGCTCCGCGGGACTTAAGGATTTTAACTTCCTTTTTCGGGGACGCACCCGCTAACGCGACTCCGTCGCTCCGCTTAGGGTATATTAAGTCTCCTGGTAAGCGCCAATGTAAACAATGTTTTTGATTAAAAGTACCTCGGGTGGTAAATTTTTGTCAAGAAATATTTTTGAAAAAAAATGTCCAGAAAAAAATGTATGAAAAATCAAAATTTCTTCAAAAACAAATTGTTGAAGAAAAAATTGTTGAAAAAAAGTTTGTTAAAAAAATATTTTTGACAAAATGTCCAAAAATATTTTTGGCAAAAGTCCAAGAATATTTTGGTCGAATGTCCAAAAATAATTGGCCAAAATATTGAAAATCATCTCTCCAAAGATGGAGGAGGCTTAATTCCTCGGAGTTCTAACAAGAACTGAATTTTTCCTGAACCAACAGTTCCTTAAATACTTTCTATTTTTTAAAAAATAGATCAAAATAAAATATTTAATTAATAGTATTAAAATAGTATTGAAAATCCCGCCAAATATTTCCAAAAAAATCTGTCGGCGGGATTTTTATTTTTATTTTCGGTGGAATTTTGTGATTCGGGATTTTGTGCGGCGAGATTTCGTTACTCTCCCCTAAAAAATACGATTTTCGAAGAATATTTTTTAAGGTACCCTTATTTTTAGATAAAATTAAAAAATATCCCACAACTTGAATTGAAAAACTTTTACCTATCAAAATTAAAGAAAAAAATTGAGTTTTAAAATCAAAAAAAATGCATTGAATACAAAATACTGCTCAAACTTTTATAAAAATTGATCAAAATCAGTTGAACCGTTTTTTGATAAAATCGAAAGCAAACAAAATTGTGGGGTATTAATAACCATGAAACTTCTAAAAACTTTCGAAAATATTGCATTTCAAAACTTTAGAAATTTTTTTTTTCTAACTTTTGCAAAACAAAATTATTTTTTGACAATTGGAGATCTCAAAACGCGTCAATATTTTTTTTTTTTTTTAAATTTAATTTTTATTTTTATTTTATTATTTAGAAATTTTGTATTAAAAAGTTATTTTCTTATCTCGAAACTCTTTTATGTATTAGATTTTAAAAATTCATAACCACTTTAGAAGCTTGTAAA
The DNA here is from genome assembly GCA_911387755.1 of Chrysotoxum bicinctum. NCBI lineage: Eukaryota > Metazoa > Arthropoda > Insecta > Diptera > Syrphidae > Chrysotoxum > Chrysotoxum bicinctum. The sequence continues at coordinate 155,238,534 of OU426989.1, forward strand.
AAGAAAATTTCAGTTCTGACACTTAAAAACGAAAAACATTATCAGCAGATGATTCAACAATACGATAAAATTAAAAAAAAAATCAGTTTTAAAACATGTCAGAAAGTATAAAAACCTTAAACCTATAATTAATGTTCTCAATAATTAAGATTTCAGCGAAACACTGCATTTTGGAATCTTAAAATTGTATGGGAGAAATGCTAATTTGTTCATAGCGCACATTCTTCACAACATCTTTCACAATATAAAAATTTAAAATTCTAATTTGGCAGTGTTTTTATGATTTTCATTTTCTAATGGAAACCATTAAAGTGAGATGTTTTTTAAATGAGATGTGTTGAATGAAATGCTGAGGCACTTACCACCCAGTGTTTTTGCAATAAAATTGTTGATTATATTTATGGCAACTATTACTTGCAGGAATTTTTTTTTTAAATTCCAGTGAAATCATTATTCTAATTTTTGTTTGCCCCAACGTGCTACGCTATTATTGTTATTAAATCAAAAAAAAACTTACCTAGTTAAGAAGTGTTAATGGGTCCTTTTGAAACGGGTGGTATATGGCCTTGCTGAAAATAGAAGAAAATAAAATTAGTAAAATAAAAATAATTGAGTGTATTAGGTATCTACAATATCTTAAAACCTAGTGAAAGCTAAAATAAAAGATTTCGTTTAAAAGCTACTTTTCCAATGTTACGTTAAGAATTTAGTTGAATAGTTACAAGTTAAAGTAAAGTTACAAATTTAGTTAGTTGTTTTGGAAATGTAGTTTAGGTCCTTTTTTAATTTTTATAGTTCTATTTATTTTTCTTATGCCTCGAGGCAATGAATTCCACCGTCGAGTTTACAAAAAAAACTAACGTTAAGAAACTAAACAATTAAAGCGAGGGAGAATTAAATGGTTATTCCTACCTGGTGTAAGGAATTGTAGTTCATTAAATAGATCTAAAGGTTGATTCGTTAAAAAAATATCCGAAAACAAGACCATAGCGCGAGAATGCATGAAGGTGTCGATATTCATTTTAAGTTTATGTAGATACTCTTAAAGCAATCTAAGTTACCGAAAATTTCACAACCGTAAGTCAGTAACATAAGTGTCTGAATTAGACCAAATTCCTCTAAAAAAATATAATTTACATTGCGTTCATACTGTACATTTTATTTGTGTTCATAGTCATCGACTAAAATATTGCATCTTAGAAGGGTACGACAGCATCTACTCGTAACTTATGAGCCCAACTGTCGTACCTGGGCGAAATACATTTGGACTAGAGGTCACAAAAACTTTCAACGGAAGTACTAGGATTTTGGAGACCAATAAACGAATGTTAAGAGTGAATTGCTGTGTTTGCCATAAAGCACAGAGCACACCATAATGTTCTACTAACTATATAGCTTTATATGATACTTCCATGAGGAGTTTCTATTAAAAATAACTCCAGGGTTCTAAGCCAACTGAACGAATTCGATTGAAAATCATTTAAGGTCATTGAGGAAAGTAAGGAAGTTCAAGAATGAAGCCCCAAAAGACAACTTACAAACATCTGAACATAATGCGCATACATGCGGATAAAGCAAAAGAAGTGCTATAAAACTGAAGGAAATTCGTTTATGTAGAAAAAATAATAGTGGTCCCAAAATTGATCCCTACGGAACTCCAATTGTGAGGGATACAAAACTTAACCACCTACTGTCGACCTGTTAAATATTTTTCATATCAATCAATTTTACTGCAGTTCAAGAGAATTTGGAGGACCGAAACACAACTTTGATTGATTGACCGTGTCAAACGCTCTAGAAAAGTCAAGGAGCATCAAAAACGTTACCTTTTCTTCTTTGGTAGTTTTGAAATTGGCCTAGACTCACCACCTTTTATGGTTTAGGGAACAAGAATAATTTTCAATGCCCCAGAAACGAAGAATTTGCTTATTGACTTAACCGCTTAAGTGGAAATGCGCCTCATCGCTCATGATAATTTTCGACACAAACTCGTCCCCTTCGTTATTGAGATTGAGATTGGCTTGACAATAATTCACACACGACAGACGGTCAGAAGGCAATAACTAATGCATTGTTTGCACTTTGTACGGGGTATAAGTCTTTCGGTAAAATTCGCTGTGGGGTATGCTTGGTGTTGTCCAATTGCGTGGCCCGTCGTCTGGTTAATGTTTCTTCGTTCTCAGCAATATTAGCAGCCACAAACGCGATATTCTCGGCCAAACAACCAGTCTACTTGCCGCCACATCCTGCATGGTCTCTTTTGGTTCCAATTCGAGTCGAGTAGCTAAGCGCGAAATATTTGTCCAGTTGGCGTGACACGATTATAAAATCGACGACGAAATTCACGCTGCGCTAACTTCACCGACCGATTATATTGGTAAAAAAAATTTACACAATTATTCCACGCTGTCTAGCTGTCTAGCTGTCTAGTTCACAAATGTCAACTATGATTGACATACGACGCCATTTGCAAAAATTATAACATCTTGCGATAGGGTGATTAATTTTTGCGTCACATTGTATGTATTTGTTGACAAAACATGTTGCCTTAACTTTTCAAAAAAATGTGAACGACTTTATCAATTAGCTCTTATCGTTCAAGGCTATTCAGTGTCCAAGCTTTGAAGGCATATAGAATTTTGTTATTAGTGTTAAGTGTGGAAGTAAATAAATAAATAAGAAATAGATAGTACTAAATATTTTTTTTCTTCACTGAATTTTACTCACGATGCCACAGTGGACAGAAAACGTGGTTTAAGTGGTAAAAAATCCATAACTTTTGAACCAGTTGAGTTTTTTTTAATAATTTGTTTTTTATTTGTAACTTTATTTAAGTACCTATCAATATACATATAACGTTTGATTTATCAAATATTTGTTATTTTAATTTTAAAATAAATAAAAAAAAAAGTTGTTTTTCTCCCTGTTAATGTTGGAGGACAAATTTTTCAAAACATTGACTTAAATTGGATACAAAACTTATTTTAAACGAACTTTCTTGAAGATCCAACAAATAGTGACTAGTAAACTATTTGTTTGAAATCCTTGGACTTGCCCTTTGGGTCTTCACAAAAACACTTAAAAAGAAATTTATAGTTCCCATTTTGTCCTTTTCAAATTTGCAAATTTGTTAACCGCACTAAATAAAAACAACATGGAATGTTAGTTTAGGTTAGGTTAAAGTGGCTGTCATTAAAGCATCTGACCCACTTAGACCAGTAGAGGTCTATTGCGATACCACGATCTAATAGGGAACAAAAAGGTTCTCTACTAGTTAAACCATTTATAGCTTCTGATAAAGCGAAGGAGACTTTTAATGTCTGTATTTAGAGGTCGCTTGGTTCGTTATAGAAATATTCTCATAGATGAAGTTTGCGTCTGTAAGGGAGAGAAGGTTTCCTCTTCTCCTCGTCCAAGCAACTCCTGCACAAATCGCTTGATAGTCCACCGAGTCGTGCGGCGTGTCTACCTGATAGTGTCCAGTTATGACACCTATTACGGAGCTGATCTGAGATCAACTGAGGGACAATAAACACCTTGACCGCTTTAAATCCAGATTGGACCAGATTTGCTTAGTCGCCAAACAAGTGGTATTGTTAAGCCATCTTGTATTTTATTGTTCCAGAGCAATTCGCTTCAATTCTGGCGAGTTCGTCGGCTTTACAATTCCCTGGAATGTCCCTGTGTCCCGGCCCTCAGAAAAGGTGAATATTAAACTGTTTGGCCATCTCCATCAGAGACGAACGACAGTCTTGGGCTGTAACCATGTACAACATGCTATACTCAATGTAAAATTTTGCATACAGAAGAGTCGCTATGTAAAGTGTTTTTTCGCTCTAACTCGTAAATGCGGATATGAATATTTCGAGCTTCGACAGAGCACAATTTTCAACTCGTAAATAAATAAAGTTTTTAAAAGTTGTGAATTTTTGTATCGCCTTTATAATTTGGAAAAATTGAGTAAAATTAAGATGGGTATTTCAAAATCAAACGGTACTAACTACTTAATGTTTCTTTTATTTTTTTTTTGCGTATTGTAACATGTGTCGCTCAATTTAATAGTGAACTATCTCCATACAAATGAATTTCGAGATACTCGTAATAAGGTTTTTTTCGAAATGATGCATATACAAAAAAACAAAATCAATGCGCTTTAAGTTAATAGTTTTTATTATTCGTAAAAAATCCAAGATTATAATAACCTTTACAGATTTTATTAATTATTTTATTAAACGGATTTGTGACTTACTTAATTTTTATAGTTAAGTAATAAATCACTTTAAGAACAAAAAACATTAACTATCGGAAATATAATTCGTATTTGGAGCAGATTCTCTTTTATATTGAAATATATTAACAAATATAATACCATTAAGCAAAGAAATCCATTTAAAAAAAAAATGGATTTACACCACTTTTATAATGAGCGACACACATATAAATACGAGTATGTGAAATAATAAGCTATAATGAATTCGATTACTTCCCAAAAGGATTTTTAAAAAAATCGGGAAATAAAAATTATGCCAAAAAATGCTTCATACATCGATTTATAAGTTTTTCTCACTTTGAATTTATTTTTCTCTTAACCTCAGCATATTTATTTAAAAAAAATGTCAAATATTTTACGTATAAATATTTCTTTTCTTAATTAAAGTTATATTTATGTGATTCGAAAACAAAAAAAAAATATTTTTGACCACTTAAACGACGATTTCTGCCAACTGTGCAAAGACAAAAAATGTGAATTTTGCAACTTTGCCAACCCGTTCGTTTGCAGGCTAAATGGCAAGGTAAATTTTCGTTAAACTTGTAAGCCACTGGCTAATCAATTTAAAAAGTATTAGGTACAAAATAAAAAAATATATTTCTTTGGATTAAAAAAAAAAAAACACAATATTACGAAAACCACGAAGCTGATTTTTTGAGACTTGTCACTAAGTTATTTATTAACACTAAGGAAATGATAAGAACGCACTCAAGGAGTTTTTAAATAGTACTAAATTTGGTGGTGCAACAACTCGAAGAGAACTAAGACCTAGTGACTCACAACTCTGAACCATTCTTGTGTGCGTGTTACCAGAAATGGGGGGACCTATGATTTTCTGCCGGTTCCAAATGGCTAAAGGGCAGCACTTTTTTGACAAGAGAAGTCAATTCTTCGGAAGAGGCTGAGAATCGAAACCAAAACCTTCTGCCTAAAAGTCCAACGGAATTATTAGTATCCTTAAAATGATTTATCACAAAGCCAGCCAGCGGACTACACATTCGTGAGTTCTTGAACCATTAAGTTCTAGGCGATAATATAATCTTCAATGAACATTGCTGACGAAATCAGAATTTAACTACCATATCATACGTTGAAATTTAAGAATCCGAAGAACAAGAATGTGAAACCTTGAAACGAATATGAAAAGCTGAGGAAACTATCGTTTGCAAAACAATATAATGGATTAGAAATTCCAGACAGGAGATCATTGATATACTATATGAGGAAGAGAATCGAAAACACAACAGAGCCCTGACGTACACCAGCATTTATTTTGTAAATATCCGTATCAGACTTGAAACCATCTAATACAACTTGTCTCAAGCTGCCCAAAAGTTAATTTCTAATCGAACGAAGAAGAGATTCGTCGATGCCAAGTGCACACATTTAAGGTTGAACAGCTTGATACAAAACTCTATGAAACACTTTTTAAATATCAAAGGCAATACTTTTATGTCTTCAAAACTATGTTGCCAGGAAATTCATTTTTCTGGAAATTGTAAAGCTTTCGTTCTTCAAAAATATTTTTTTAAAGAAAAAGCTTAAGTGCAATTGGACTCTAGTTAAATGCTAAAGAAGATTCTATTTTCCATCGACGACTCCGAGAACCGAGAGACAGTAGTGTATGATGGATGGTTTTCCTCAGTTGGATTCACATTATAATTTCGGAACTAACCAAATCACACCGTGCATTTTCTTTCAGTTTGATAAATGTTATCCTATTCAGGATACAATTTTTTAGGAATTAAATTTGTGATAAGGTAACGCCTTCTATCTTAGACTGTAATTTAATGACTTCCGTAATATTTGCATGGAGTTTAGTAGCGGATGATAGCTCCGACTGTAGTTTAGAGGCTTCCGTTAGCTCAACATATATGTAATTAAGGGACATCTTTTATGTCAGATTTTAATGATATTTCCCTCATTATACTGTAATTTAATAGAGCCTATTCTCTTTGACTGTTATTTAATGACTTCTGCTATCTAAACCTGTGATTTTGTGGGTCCTGCTATCTCATTCAGCTTTGGTTTAAGAATAATTTACAGTTTCAATTGAATCACCAATTGGAAGAAGGGAATAAAGGATAAAATTTCCAAAAATGACATTTTGATGCAAATGTCATCTCTTTACCTAGACCCATCGGTTAGGCCGAAAAAAGAAACGAAAACCCGTTTTTCTAATAGAAATATAGGTGATTTTAAAAAAGCATCTTAGAACAGTCACATACAGAAATTATTTTTATTTTTGCGTTTTCCCAACAATTAGATCAGATGGATTTATTCCCTTCTTCCAATTGGTGATTCAATTATATAAAGCTATAAAGAAAACATAAACATTTTAATGACCTAAAGAACCAGATAATGGTGAATAAATTGACCTTAAATTCACAAAGATTGTGGCTTAATCCTGAACCCGACGAGCATACCTCATCTTATGATAAGATATTTTTCAACTCAAATCAAAATAGCTGTTATTCATAATAGGAGGTTGTTAATAGGATTTTGAAATTTTTATTACGGTTTAAAGAAAAATATATATCTACATATTTGTTTAACCTTTGAACATTCAAATCCCTGACATAATTTTGATTGGAGCTTAAGCCAAGCTATTACACTCCGAGACAAAATAAACAAAAACAAAGGTTTGTCCTCTATAGGCTCGTAATTCTAATCAATAAATAAGTTAACGAAAATCTTGAAATAATTTAACAATGTCCGTACAGGGATGACACTTTACTACTTTACTTTACTTTACTTTACTTTACAGTTTGGCAGCAACAGGAACTTATTTTTGGGAACTCAAAAATGGGTTTTTCAAGTTGTCAAAATCCTTTATTAAAAGTTTCAAATTGATTCAAATACTGTGTATCCCCCGAGATGTAACAAAAGTTATGAGTTTAGTAAATAGGTTAACTTGGCAAGGAAATGTTTAAATTATTTGATACCCCAATGTACAATAATTTAATATTAGAAATATTAACTGAAGTTATTTAATGTGTGTGCTAGTATACCCTTACTTCCATTGTTTCACATATATTTTAAATTCAAAAATCAAGAAGAAGGTATTTCCCTCTTCCATCAGTACAAATACATTTTAGTGCATTTATAGTGTATAACAAATTGACGTTCTTTGACCTATTGGAAAGATAAAACTAGTCTCAATGAATCCTTTAGTACTTTGAATATATCTAGGTCGTTTAGGCTGACCGACTTTGCTATTGTTTTTGAAGCTGAATAACTGGTTATTAGGGAAGTATTTAAGGTACTCAAACAAGATCCAAACCAGAATCGGAATACGGCTTTTATCACAGACAGTCAGGCGGCTGTTAAAGCCATTAACTCTAGAACATCATCCTCCAAATTGATCCAGCAATACCGGAATGAAATTGCTGGCCTCAATATTAACCACAATCTCACTCTTATCTCCGTTCGGGGCATTGTGGCATTGATGGGAATGAACGGGCGGACGAGCTAGCCAGCAAAGATCGATCCTTCATAACTAACTTGCGCAAACAGTCAACATTCCGCTTAGGGTTATAAAGGGCAATATTCTCTCAATTTTTCTGAACGTATCAAACCGTAGGTGGAGCAGTTTAACTAACTGCATTAGCTGTGGTTTCAAAAATACGATACATGGATTTGTAGCCAATATCTTTACAGTGACCCACAGTCCTCCATGTTGCGTTTAAGGCGTGTTTGGATTTGGGCAACTTATCAATCATATGATTTTTAAAATTCAGGGTTCTAGATATCTGCACACCAATTCATAAATGACTTCAATGCTTTGAGCTCCAAATTTCCAAGTTTTACTGCGGCAGTTTCAGACTTCACAGTTTCGGAAAAATCATAATTTTGAGCTTGTCTAGGTTCACCTGGAGCCTCGGCCTGTTGCAGTACTTAAATAATCTATTGATCATAAGCTGGAGACTTTCAGGCGACTCTGCTAGCACCACAATATCATCAGCGAACATAAGTACTTTGATCAAAAGAGATCCAACGAAACACAAGCCCTACCTTGCAATATTTCATCTAAGTCATCTATGAGTAGGGCAAATAATAAAAATAAATTTGGTGGTGCAATAGCTCGAAGATAAGCAGGACCTAGTGACTTACAACTCTCAACTATTCCTGTGTGAGTGTTACCAGAAATGGAGGGCACCTACAAATTTCTGCCGATTCCGAACGGCTAATGAGCAGCACTTTTCATGACACCCCTGAAAAACTTTTTTTGCAGAGTCTGAGAATCGAACCTAAGAACTTCTGCATGATAGTCCAACGCATTAACCATTACTCCAAAGGGTACTATAGAGCAAATAATAGGGGACTGAAATTGCATCTTTGTCTAAGTCTTATTTCTACTTGAAATTGTTCAAATACTTGGCTTTTAAAAGCGACTACAGAAGTTGTTGAGTTATAGAGATGCTCCAAAACGTTCACAGCTTCGGCGTTAGTGCTCTCCTGTCGATAGTATCGAACGGCACGCGCTTTGAAATCGATGTAAAACCGTAAAGTTTTCTTTTTGAACACACAAAGATTTCAGCTATATTCTTTTGAAATCCCGCTTGTAAATTGTTCAGTAAATTGTTGTTGTGAACCCAATCGTAGAGCTGTTTGCAAAGGAGTTTTTTTATTTTGAAATCTTCATAAATGAATTCAACAATTTGCAGCAACTTCCTTATCACCTTTTTGAAAATTGCACAGATAATGGCTGAGTAAAATTTCTAATACATTTTTATTAAAATGTTATCACTGGTACGAGTAGGTATTCACTTCTTTGCTATACCTACGCATACTACCCATAGACATTTATTAAGACATTAAAGCACAAGAGAGATCATCGTACAAAAGTTAACACACCCGTACAGAAGATAATTGGTATGCAAATGACTTTTGTAAATATTATTTCATTTTTTCCGGACCTTTTGCCGCCTCAGCAAAGTCATCTTTTCTGGCCAACGATAATAATGATGGAGTTCGGTCGTTTGTGAAATTGTTGGTCAGCACAATGGTCTTTGTAAAAGAAAGGCCGAACGGGTAAGGTAAATAAGGTTCACATATGTGGTCTGTAGGTGGTGTACCTATTCATGTATAAAATGCCTTTGTCTGAAAGGTTGCTTTCGTCACGGTAATAGTGAAATGTCCTGCATACAAATATAGTATAGTGTATCTACAATGTCGGTTTTTATAGTGGTCATTTTAACACGGCCGGTGCTACAATTATAGGGCAACGAATTTTGTTTGCAACGAGAAGAAGGAAGTAATGTTTTAGTTCCATTTCACGATGAATCTACTTCTAAGCCATACAATTTGAAGGATTAAGCACTCTGACAAAAATTAGACTTTACTAGTCGTATCTACTGCTTCTTCTAAGAAATAAGGAACCATTCTTATGTCTTATTTGATCAGCCTGTCATGGCTAAGCAAATTTCACTAAAATACAAAAATTTGGCAGACATCGTTTTAAATACACTGGCGAAAATTATTTAAGTCTTTAACCCCCAGTTTCACAGTGGAAGTTTAAGCCCCCACTTTTGGTTTAAACTTCAGTTCAACAATAAATTTGGTTTCACAGTCCTTCAACAGAGTTCATTCTATAGTTTAAGTTAAACGACATTATTCTGCCGTTCAAATCTCAGTTCGACAACCCCTTCAAACATTTGAAAATATAATTTATTTTCATTTTTAATTTTTTTTTCCTGTCACAGGTTACAACTGAAACAAAGCAAACTTTCCTTGATTGTTGTTTCTTTGATTCAGATAGAAAGAGAAAACAATTTACTTAAACTACGTTTAATGAAATTAAGTTCAGATAAGACTGAAACCGGACGAGTTGAACTTCAAATTTAAACTCCAGTTCAGGTTCAGCAGAACTTAAGTTTAAACTCTCACTGTGAAACTGGGGCTAAGTCTAATCATGATACTACTTCTAAAGTTATATTCAAGTTAAAATCGTCTCATCTTTTAAGTATAGTGGTAACTTCAACTCTTTGACACGTCAAGTTATCGAAAAAAGCGTTTACTTAGTTATCTTCTGACAAACTGTCATTGTTTTGGGTGTGTTCAGAAGTATTTTAAAAAAACCTTAGGACAACAAGACTAGTTAAAAATGTTTATAATGAAAAAAAAAAAAGGTTGTGTGTACTGACGTACTTTTTTTTCCTCAGCCTCCATAAGATTCTACTCTTCAAGCGTACAAACATTTTGTATTCTAAAAGCATGTCGCTGATAGCCTGTGTAGAAAATTTTTTACCCTCAACGCCGGAAAAGAAGTTTTACTTCAAATTGTTATTTAGTATCAAACTTGGTAAGCTATACGCAGTTTTATTTAAAAGTTTACAGTTGGTATTCATGACATTATCTACATATCAAAAAAAAACCCGAATCAGTGAAGACATAAGATAAATATGTACTCGTAATTTTTTCAGAACCAAAATATAAATTAAAATGGACAAGGAAACAAAACAGATAATAATATAAATAATTTCTGAAGTTCTTTTAATAAATCATATTTATTTATAAAATGTTTCAGGCTCATCATTATGTGAAAAAAAAAATTAAATATAAACGAAAACAAAAAATGAAATACCTAAAAAATAAACAATCCACTTTCGAATAAGCTCAAGGATGTGTTCGAAGAGTATACGTTATATGCAGGTGAAAAATAGAATCCTGAATAACTTCTATAACTGGTATAAATTCAATTTAGATAATTTTAAATAAAATTAAAATAAGCTGTTAATTTAACTCACTTTTAACGTAAAGATATGATTTATGTTGGATTTAGACCACTGACAAAATTTCTGTCATGCTACTGGCATAATTATACCCCCTTATTACCGCTGGCGAGTAGAACAAATAAACATGTGAGTGTGAGAAATTAGTATTACGGTTGGCGAATCGAGAACCTTTGATTCGACTTAAATGTCATATAATTGATATTTTTAATAAACAATCAAATTTCCAACTCGAATTGTAAAGTTCGCCAACCTCAGTATGTCGAATGTGTAGTTCGCTAATGCAAAATCTCACCTTGAACGTTCGATTCGCAAACCGTAATATGGGGGATAAACAAAATCAATTGCTAATGGCATGCGTATGCACGAAGTCAAATAACAGCACGGTGTTAGAAAAAATGTCATGATTGGCAATATGGTGGCGAAACAATATTAAGTGGTTTTGGTAACTGACATTTTCACAACTTGTTGTCGAAAATTCTTTTCAAAGCTTCTTCGACCAAAATAGATTTTTAGATGATAATTTTAAAAAGATCTACTATGTAGTAAATGGTACCGATTTCAGATCCATACCATATATTAACACCGTATCGAAAAATGGACGAACAGAAAAATCTTCAAGTTGCGACTCCAGAATTATGTTGCAAGAAACTTCGTTGTTCTAATAGTGCTAAGATCCAAGTAATTTAAATCTTTGGAAGGACAGGTAATGGAAATTCCCACACAATGAACCAATGCTTTTTTTTGTGGAGTAGAAGTTTTCAAGACGTCATCGGAACAGAACTCTTGCAATATAGCAACCTTATTCATTAAATCGTTTTAGCGACGGAGTCATGTTCTTGTGGTTTTAAAATGCCTTTAATTCTGAAAAGCTTATTTAATAAATAAAAATACAAGAGGAATAGGGCGGAATAAGCTAAAACTGGTTCATAGGTTTAAAGCCGTTGTAGTATCTGAATGTCATTTTAACATATTGATTACAAAAAACAGTGTAAACATTTTTCCTTTTTTTTTACAAAGACACAAATTTTGCATTCATAAATCATTTAAATTTCTTAAACGCTCTAACTAAGAAGGAGAAGGCCAAGGCAGTACAAGACTCGTTTTAATCCCAAGATACAGAGGGTTGCAGATTTCCGCTCAAAGCATCGATTTTTGAAAGAAAATATGAAGAAATTAATAGCTATAACTCTGCCTTTCCTAAGCGATGATAAGAGAGGAGGGCGTATCCCAGCTATACGGTATTGAATAATAATGGAAATCAGCTGGGGTTTGTCTACGTTTATAATAATTAGTGAAACCTATTTTTAATATTCTGTAGGTGTTTACGCTGCTTTACAGCATCAACTTGGTGTTCTCTGTTTGGATACCGAGGCACTTTAAGGTACTTCTGCAAAAAGCAACCGCAGAATTAGAATGTTACTTAAGATATCAGCCATATCGGATATTCAACACGTTCAGAACTATTACACAGTGATATGTTTAACTTTTTGGGTACAGCTTCAAAGGGGTTTTACTCGCATTATGTCCAAGTTCTATACTCATGTTCTATTCTCGGGACAGCTCAAGCAATAGGACCAACTATCATTGTTTTTCACGAGACAAAGGACACAAAACCGATAGATAGTTCCGTCGAAGAAAGAGCAGAAGATAATCTTCATCACGGATTTGCTCGCCAAAATATGGAAACAAATACATTCAGCTCACCCCGACGATAGCTCAAGGGATTCTTCGAAAGCAATTCAAATAGAAATATAAAATACAGCTTTACGATTTGAAATTCTCCCGTGACATTGTCGGAAAGACAATTAATCATTTTCCGGAACAGTATTTCACATGTAAAGGGTGGGCAATAAAATGAGCAAAATTAATTTTTTTTGCCCGAATATTATATCTTGATTAGCAAGAGCAAACATTCCCATTAATAATTATGGAACGTTTAAGTGGCTGGCTTGGCTCGAGTCAATTGGACCTTGCAAGCGAATAATTCGTAATATTTGTGCAGAATTCTCCTCAGGCTAGTGCGTGAATGGTTGAGCTGTTGATCGATCGATGACGAGTTGATATTTGTGAATTGAGTCTCACACTCTCGGCTACAGCAGCCACATTCTCGTCTGTGCGGACCGTATGATGACAGAAACCATGAGTGTTGTCCACTAGCATATCAGTCTCACGAAATTTTTGCACAAACCTGCGTGCAGCAGGCGCGGTGAGTGTTTCATTTTGATCAAAACTTCTTTACAAAAAACGCGCTACACAGCACTCACTTTAGAAATAAGTTTTTAATATTTCGCAACGTTGTTCAAGCGTAAGTTCATTCTGCGAAGCTATGATACTGACTTTCTGTCAGGATTTCGAGCGGAAAACGACTTTCAGTGTCAAAATAACCTAAGATTCAAAAAGAAACCATTAGATGGCCCACGTTGTCAACGTTCTGTGGATCATGTTGTTGACGGAGAGAATCATAAAAATTTGGCGAAATGCAACTATCAACACCCGTTCGAAAACAAAGTTCTATTGTGTCAACAATGCTACAAAAATGGGAGAAAGGTTGTTGTTATAATGGGCGTTCAGTGACACAACCCAAATTCCTTGTTCGGCTGTGACAAAATTGGCATGGAAAGGATCAATCATTGAGTGTCCAAACTATGATGAGATTTAAAGAGAGATTCAGTATTGGTATGTCAACAGACCAGAAGCTATTGCTGTTAGGTCAGAAACTGTTCACGTCTGGAAAGGAAAGAATGTGCCAGTCAAAGCAACTGTCCAAAAATACACTCTGCCCAAATGGTACTTGATAAAGTTTCACACATAACAGAAACGATCAATAGTATAGGCACAAGACCGAAAAAAGTTTTAGCCAATTTGATTGCTGATACCGTGCCGTGGCACCGAGCTATTGGAAACCAAATAAAGATATTAAACATTGTCATGTCATGCAGAAATGCTTGCAGTCAACATAAATTACCAGTTCTAGCACGCGGTTGGAATGATTCAGTGCGTGTTTTCAACGATTGCTGACAAGAGTTGAACAAAAACTAGGATTCAGTCTGAGGGTCCCTCAATGAGAATGAAGACATATTTGTCAGAAAATATAGTGAAACAATCGTCAATACAAAAAGTAGTGTAACGTCTGTATTTTAGTACAAGAACAGGTAGGCAAGTTAAACTTTAAATCAATGAAATTTCCAAAACTTATGTAAATCAAGAATATTAATAAGGCACGAGTGAAGTCAAGATTAAGCGTCATTTAAACTTTTAACGTGAATAGTTTTAAATCTGACATTATTTTCGTCACGTTATGCCGAAAATATGCCACAAAAATGCTTTTTTTTCTGAAAAGAAAAATATAATGTAATTTTTTAAGCTTTTCATGAGCCACAAAAGCTCATGAGTTGCCTCTTTTTGGCAAAATATGGATCTCCGGCCAATATTCACAGCGACCAAAAAGTAAACTCATTGCATTTCCTATGGTCGCCCGAATGAAATGGCCAACCTTGTTAACTTTGACAACTGTTAAAACATAAAAATTGGAAAAACTATCATTGCTTTTTCCCTTTATAAGTTTAAGAAAAAAATGTTTATTTGAAAACTTGTAGCGTATAATGTTGAAAATCAAGCAATCGTTTCAAAATTTGTTTTTAATATTGTGCTTTAAGTGCAACAAATTCGGACATCAAGCTAAAGACTGTCATTCAAAGGAAGCACCGATTGTCAAAAGCAAAGTTTTTTGTTTTATGGCAGACAGAGACTCTATCAAAGGCAACGAGAACGAGAAGATAATTTTCAAACTGGATTCAGGAGCCAGCGATCATCTCGCCAATGAAAAATGGTACTTTTCAGAAATGGATGACTTGACATATCCTGTTGAAATAAATGTTGCGAAAGATAAACAGTCTCTATTAGCAAAACAAATTGGAAAAATCAACGGATTGAGCAATGCAGGAACAGAGCTGACAATACGAGATGTGTTGTTTATTCCTGAGTTACGAGACAATTTACTTTCTGTCAGCAAGTTAACGAATGCTTTAGCTGAAGTAAAATTTTGTGGGCACAAGGCATTAATTTTGAAAAACAACGTGTTGATAGCAACAGCAAATTTACGTGGAAGTTTGTATGAACTCGAAGTATTGATAAAGAAACCAACATCAAATGTATGCGTTAAAGATGAAGCTATGTTGTGGCATCGACGTCTAGGACATATTAGTCAACAGAGAATGGATGTCCTTCTCAAAAACAACTTACTTCCCAACAAAATCCAGAGGACCAAGATCGATTTTTGCGACGTGTGTGTTGAGGGTAAACAAGTACGAGAACCTTTCAATAGAACACGCAACAGGGCTCAGCGAGCTCTCGAGAGAATCCATTCAGATGTGTGTGGTCCTTTAAGTCCAATTGCAAGTGATGGCTCGAAATACTTTGTTTCATTCATTGATGATTAGGTATAGTCATTTCGCCATGATTTATTTAATCAAAAAGAAGTCTGAGGTGTTTCAAGCATTCAAAGAGTATAAAGCCCTATCCACTGCTATGTTTGGTACAAAAATTTCAAGACTTACAGTAGATCAAGGACGGGAATACATGTCAAATGAACAAAATTATTGGTACAAGCAAAAAGGTATTCAAGTTGAACCAACAATAGTTTATTCACCACAACAAAATGGGGTAGCTGAGAGGTTTAATAGGACACTCACAGAAACAATAAGAGTTTTGTTGATTGAATCGAGTATTCCAAAGAATATGTGGAACGAAGCTGCACTTGCTGCTGTATATACAATAAATAGGAGTCCAACCAGTTCTTTGGAGAATTTCAGAACACCAGCCGAATTATGGTTTGGATTTAAGCCAGATCTAAATAAATTAAGGGTGTTTGGCTGCAAAGCCTACGCCTGGGTACCAAATCAATGCCGGAAGAAATTTGATCGAAAAAGCAAAAAATCGGTGATGGTAGGATATGCCCCGAATGGATATCGACTCTGGGATATAAAATTACGCAAGATAATCACATGCCGCGATGTTAAATTTGACGAATACAATTTTCCGTTCAAAAGTCTGACAGAGTGCGAAAACACAAAAGAAAATCAAAAAGTTTACATGCGATGGAGCTACGAGCAAAAGGGGGAAAGTGAACATGAAGATGTTGCTGCGGCTAATATTTCAGAGCCACAAATTTTACAAAGCGAAGAGGAGTCTGATCAAAGAGTTAGTCAAGGCTTGGCAGAAGTTGATCTGGAAGAAGATAATAATGCGCTCCCTTCACAATCAAACAACAATCACCAAACGGAGACTGTGAGGCGTAGTGAAAGGGAGCGCCGATTACCAAGTAAGTTTTTTGATTATGTAATGGGGTCGAAAGCAAACTCTGCCGAAGTAAATATTTCCACAGACATACCCAAAAATTATAATGACATTTTTGGGCGAAATGATTCAGATTTATGGAAGAAAGCTGTCGATGAAGAGTTGAATTCCATGATGAAGAACAATGTTTGGAAAATCGTAGATGTACCTTCTAATGCGAAATTGCTAAAGTCAAAATGGATCTTTACTATAAAAGAAGACCAAAATGGCAACAAAACTAGGTACAAAGCTCGATTAGTTGTTAAAGGTTTTTTACAAAAGTTCGGTATAGACTACACTGAGACATATGCACCAGTTGCGAAGTTAACCACCATACGTGTTTTGTTGGCAGTCGGTGTTTACCGAAAATATCATGTTCATCTTTTAGATATAAAAACTGCGTTTCTACATGGTGATCTTAAGGAAGAACTTCATATGTCCATACCAGAAGGAGTACAAGCCAGAGAGGGTAAAGCATGTAAGCTTTTAAAATCCATTTATGGTTTGAAACAATCACCACGTTGCTGGAACCAAAAGCTTAATGAACATTTGCTTTTACTTGGATTTATAAGATCAAGCCATGATTATTGTGTGTACACCAAATTTAATCGACAGGAAGAGGATGTACTAATTGTGTTAATCTACGTTGATGACTTGCTGATTGCTGGTAGTAATATTTCATCAGTTCAAAAATTGAAACAAGCTTTATCTTCCCGATTCGAAATGTCAGACTGTGGACCTTTACAATTCTTCCTTGGTATGAAAATAGATTTTGTGGAAGGATGCTTAAAAATATCACAAGAAACAAGTATTGAAAAGCTTCTTCACAAATTCGGGATGATAGATTGTAATACTGTCAAAACTCCTATGGAAAAAGGATTACAACTTGAAGCTAATCTCACAGGACCAGAATTGCAAAAGCCTTATCGTGAACTTCTTGGAAGTATCATGTACATTATGCTGTGTTCAAGACCAGACATTTGCTATTCAGTTGGTTTTATGGGGAGATACCAACAAAACCCATCTGAAATACATTGGCAGCATCTTAAGAGGATTGTGCGCTACTTAAAAGGAACCAAGTTTTTGAAATTAAACTTTAATCCCAATCATGACCAACCAATTATTGGATATGCTGATGCTGACTGGGCAACTGACTTGGTAGACAGAAAGTCAGTAAGTGGATACATTTTTCAAGTTTATGGCAGTACTGTGTCCTGGTGTAGTAAAAAGCAAACCACGGTCGCTACTTCATCGAGTGAAGCTGAGTACATAGCACTAAGCTCAGCAGCTGCAGAAGCAATCTGGTTGAGAGGAATAATGCAGGACTTACAAGAAATTAAAAACGAACCTGTAACAATATTTGAAGACAACAGAGGATGCATTGGAATGGCTCATAATTTGGAAAGCAAAAGAGCAAAGCATATTGATATAAAATATCATTTTATAAGAGACAACATTGCCAAGGAAATAATTGAAATTCAAGCTATTGGAACAAAAGAACAACTTGCTGACATTTTTACAAAAGCGATGGATCATACACACTTCGAAGAATTAAGAAGAAAACTTAAATTAAATTGATGGAAATTAAATAACAGTATGGATCGATTGAGAGAGGTTGTTGAAAATCAAGCAATCGTTTCAAAATTTGTTTTTAATATTTGATTTTTAATTTAAAATTTATATTCATTCCGAATTCAAACTCTGTACGAGCAAGACTAATAAACTTTAGTTATTACTATTTTTTATTATAAATATTTTTGGAATCCTTTCGGCACATAGAATCTCAATATATAAAATTGTCAAAAAAAAGGATTTAAAGACTTTTAATTATTCAGAAGAATACAATTGGAGTGAAGTTTACGAAAACACTTTTCTGTTTCAATGTATTACTACTAGGGTTAAGTACTGGGCACGCATTTAGACCTTTTTCTGAAAGTCTATTGAACATGTTTCTGTACAACTTTGAGCCACAATTTGTCCTGATATTTTTGCAATATGCATATGTTTAAGACTTAATGTCTTAAGCAAAGTACCACATCAAAATTCAGCTTTGTCGAAACTTTTTGAGGTCAAACTTCTTACGTAATAGTCTCATATTCTTAGAAAGACTAAGCAACCACATTTCGTTTTACATAAAAAAAAAAAACGTTACCAGTAATTTATGTCAGAGGTAATGATGTAGAAAAAAAAAAAGATTTTCCAACATTTGTGGAGAAGATGCGAACACAATTCCAGGCGATCAAAACACATTAAAAGATCGGTTGTATCGTACAATACAAAATTTTGAAGATACTTAAAGAGAGTTGCTTGTAATGGAAGCCCAGCCCAGCAGTATTCAAAACTCAATTTTAATCTAAAAGCTGATAACTATGTTTGCGACCTACATAGTTAAAAACAAATTTTTTTGATATTTAAAACCAGATGCGAAGTACTTGGGCTTAATGAAGCACTTCACAATGGAAGTTTTGATAAGTTTTGCACTCTGTGTAAACTCAAACCAACCGAAGACTGCTTTCTCTTAATTGGAGTGTGCCCAAATTACGAAGCACAAAGACAACAATATTAAGGAACAAATTCTTTGACGGCGCAGAAAACAGTAGGTTTTCTTAATGGCCTGAATGAAATGAAGCTTCACTTACCTTAAACTTTGAAAATCGTTTCCTGAAAATAATAATATCGACATGTGGTATGCCTTAATATTATACTCGTAGTTTTATGATATTGCCATGGCCTTTCATCCCCTCTCAAGTATTACACCTTTACAACAAAAATTAAATTAAATTGAACAAATTTTCAAAAATTAAATATTTCGAAAGAGAAAGACTTGTTTGCCTTTCGACATTTTCAAACACAATTTATGTGAAAATGATTATCACAAACTTGAGATGAGGACTGAAGTTTATAATTACAAGTAGGTAAAGGTTGGTTAAGTCCCAACTTAAACATAATATGACTTATTTGGGTATATTGGTTAAAATATATAGCACAGTATTTTAAGAGAAAATATTTTGCTTTAGAAAGTTGTTAAATATAATATTGGTCTAAAAATGCATATACTCGTTTATACATACAGGCAGAGTTTTGAGAAAAAAAAGGGAAGACAAAATTTATTATAGGCCAAAAAATAAAACTGCTTTTTTCACATAAATATGGTACATAGAGATACAAAACGCGTTTCCATTTCATCTAAATTCAACCCTGTGTGTTTATTATAGTTTCAATAAAGAAGACCTAGGCTTAACAGGTTCACATTTATACATATTGCTCGTTTATGGCCCAAATAACAGATTCAATATTGATACGGCTGTGTGTTGCGTTGCGACCATATTGAAGTTGTAGTCCTTGTGGTGACCTTTTTGGGTTTGTTTGTTCTACGAGAATTGAAAATGCGGACGTGATTGAATGAAGAAATTTTTGTTTTCCTTCTGTTCTACTGCGGGTAAGGTTATATCGTACATATAAGGGGCGTCCGTTGTTGTCGTTTGTCGGGTCTTAATTTTAAAAAGGGTTTCCGCAGATCCTATTTTTTTGGGTATTTTGCGGCTTAGAGTTTTATGTTCTTTTTTTGTAGGATTTTCATAATTTCCAAGTCTATAGTATAGTTTCTTGCAGTGATAAGAATATATTCCCATAAAGAGTTAAGTGAATTACTTAGCACAAACTCTCTTCATAAATAGTAGTACCTACCAAATACTTGATGTAGGTATGAATAATGAAAAGATTTTAGAATCATTTAAGAAAATAAATACTAGGACGAAATGTAAGAGAATTTTTTTTTCGTTCCTAATTCAAAATTCAGTTGGCCGTAGGTGATTGTCTTTTACAAGATAGCGGTCCGATAGATTTTCCGAATACTAGATCCACTAGTGTTAATAAAACATCGATAGTTCAATCGATTAATCGATTGTTTTGAACTATCGGGACTATCGATAGTTTGGAGAAAACATCGATAGTCTGTACAGTTGATGTGTTTTTGTTTTATATACTACGTTTATATGGAGAATTGAATCAGGATTAAGCTCCGTGTATACCTGGGTCGGATTGAAATAGAATTTCTCGATCCCACTAAATGAGCTTAATCGAATCGAAAATATGCTTGTATACCTGAATCGAGGAATCGAAGAATCGAGTGTGTGTACAACAACAGTTTAAACCAGATTGTCGTTTCGATTCCATTTCAATTCGATCTCTCGATCCAGTGCCGCCGGGATCGAAATCTCAATTCGAATTCGATTCGATTCCCCAATCCACTCTTGTAACCGGGGTAATAAATGATTCGCTGACTGAAAATTGTCCTTGAATGATAAAAATGACAGTTGCGACTAAATGTTTCGGTTTCTTTAGAAGATGCAAGTATTTTTTTCTCCTTCTGATTTTGTTACAATTTATAAGCCATACACTCAGCCTAAACTTGAGTACAACTCCCATATCTGGGCTCCTAAAACCCATCTGCACATGTTTGATAGAATCCAAAAAAGAGTCAGTTCTATTACCGAAACGTTTGTTTCTCTCGAACACAGTCTTACTTTGTTTATCGCTTCTTCTATAAACAGTGCTCTAATGATACAGCCAGCTGCATTCCTCCCTTGAAAAATTTTCGCCGTAATACCCGTCTTGCAAAGAATGCTGATCAGTTTACCGTAGAGCTTTATTCCGGGTGTACTGTAAAATACAGAGATTCTTTCTCAGCTCGTACTACTCGAATGTGGAATACTATACCTCACTCGATTTTTCACAGTTTTGTATTTTGGCACGCCAGCTTACCGTCGCCGCTTTAATAGGGAAAGCCCCGTATCAGCATTTCAGTACAGAGCATATGTTAACATGTGTTCTTTCGAATTTATAGTTTCCCCGTTCTGTGTTTTGTTTATTTGTAAAATTAAGTTTGCGTAAAAAACAATATTCGTTTCGGACTTTTATCAACAAATCTGGCAATTTTTATTGAAATTTAAAAGACCATTTAAAAATAAAACATGCTGATGCTGATATTATCTATAAATATAGAAGGCTATGGTTCATCCTCTGATGCAGATGGAAATCAAATTGCACCAGTGCAATTGCTAATGCCCTCCAAAGCTTCGAGAAATTCGATAAAAAAAAAAAAAAACATCAAAAGGATTTTTGCGCAAAAATCACGCCAAATAAATACATGAACACAATTTTTAATCAGGAAGTGTGAACATTTTTTTTAAAAATGATTACAAAATTTCATTCTGTTTTTGAAATTTTTCTTTAAAGATTTTAATTTCTTTTTTTTCAACTCATTTTATTATACATATATTATTATAAAAAAACACTATCGATCGTTCATCGATTAATCGATAGGTTTTTTTCTAAACTATCGATACTACCGAAAGCTCGAACAATCGATGTTTTATTAACACTAAGATCCACACTGACTGTAAGCGAAGTTGAGCTCAGATAGAGAAAAAAAATCTATGCGATTCCCTTCGGCTGTAAAAAATGGCCAAGACCAAAAACCTCTCATACCTCTATTTTAAAAAAGCATTAATACATATTCCGGCAGGATGATAGAGGATGATGCTCGTTCCACTGAATGTGTTCGATTCTTTTTCTATTCTCAAAAGTCAGTTTTGATTTCAATGATCAACTCCAACCTTAAATACTTAGAATTGGTTGGTATCAGTCACTGACAGGGTCTTTTTTTGAACCAATTTTTCAATGAATCATATAACTGGCTTGTCAAAAAAATGAAGTCAGCATTCCACTGATTTGTTCCAATGATGCAATTTAATGAAAGCTATAACTATTGGACTAGAAATTAGACAGTGAATATTCCAACAGAAATTTCATTCTTTAAAAAAAATGGATCCACTCGTAGTTAATTTTTGATGCAGAAGGGAGTACGTATCGATTTGTTCTCTTTTGCAAAAGACAGCAGAAGATCTCTTCACAGATAGGTTCTGAGATTGCTATGGGTAGTCATCTGGCGAGATCATATCATAATAAACAGTTACTGCTTAGTATTTTCCTGCTAGATGTTTATCTTTCAAGACTTCTTCTTTATGTTTGCATTTGGTAAATTTGGAATCCATTTTCTACATTGTTGGTGTTGGAATAAATTTTTGTAAATATTGTAAAGTAATTTGAAAAAAATAAAAAATCAAGAAAGATTTAAATACAATTGAAGTTTTTTCTTTATTTCAATGCAGTAATAAGTTCTTAAAATAATGGCGGACTTATGACAACTACCTCTCTTAAATTAGAGAACAGTGACTCATTGAGGACTTTTTGCCCAACAGTATGTGTTATAAGGTCACTGATTTGTGGATTTCTAACCCTCGGAAGGGAGTCAATAGTCTAAGCCAATGGCCTAAGGACTAATGATCCTACGCCGTTGAATTATAGTTCATAGTATAACCAGCATTCACAAATCACAACCATAATATAGGAATTCGATATGAGTTCATTATCTTTCTGTAGAACCAAAAAAGATACATACATGCTTTGAAAAAAGTTTAATTTGACAAAAGAACAGCGAGACTAAAGGGTGGTCTGACCATTATGCACGACGTTAATTGTGAGTCACACCTTAACGTCAAGGTTTTTGCCCAACTTAATTTGACATTTCTTTGTTTTAGTGTTTGACAAATTCAACCATGGAGAGGTCTTTTACGAAAATGGGCGTTCAAATCAAAATGCATTTCGTGCACTTTGTGATTCTTTCGGACAGCATAATCGACCAAATGTGTCCACAATCGGTAGAATTGTGCGCAAATTTCAACAAACCGGGTCTGTAGGAAATGTAAAAACACCTGTGCATGCTTGCCCAGTCAACCTCGACTCATCGTCGTGCCCAACAATTGAACATCTCACGAACATCACTAATGCGAATTTGGAATAAAGATTTGAATTTAAACGCTTACAAGGTTCAATTGACTCAAGAGCTGAAGCCTACTGACCATTTCAAGCGTCGTCCCCGAATGGTTGGTTGAAAAGACAGAAGTGAATGGTGACTTTACAAAGTAAATCATCTTCAGCGACGAGGCACACTTTCACCTCAGTGGATTCGTTAACAAGCAGAATTGCCGCATTTGGGCATATGAGAATCCAAGAGTGATTGTTGAAAAGCCGAGAGTGACTGATTGGTGGGGTTTATGGGCTGGCGGCATCATCAGGTCGTACTTTTTCGAAAATGAGGTCGGCCAAGCAGTTACCGTGAATGGTGTTCGCTATCGCGAGACGATAACGAACTTCTTGTGGCCAGAAATTAGGGATATGGACCTGGACGATATGTGTTTCCAACAGGATGGTGCCACTTGCCACACACCCAACGAAACAGTGGCTCTTTTGCGCGAGAAATTCAATGGCCGTGTTATCTCACGTCGTGGCGATGTTAATTGGCCGCAACAATTTGACACCGTTGGACTTCTTTCTTTGGGGATATTAAAAAAAAAAGTGTACGTCAATAAGCCAAGAACAATTCAAGACGTAAATAATGAGATAATTCGGCACATTAACGACATTGAACCTCAATTATGTCTCAGAGTCATTGAAAATATGTACCATCGTATAGAGGTATGCCCACGAAGCCGTGGCGAGCATTTTGGCCGATATTTTGTTTCACAACATAATTCTCATAGATCCTTGTATCATAATAAGAAATATTAAGATAATTTCTTGAAAACTTTTTATTTTATTTACAATTAACATCGTGCATTTTCGTTGGACCACCCTTTATAACATTATCACGATTTTCTCAAAAGAAGAAAATCAATTTCTTGTAAGTTCCATTGCAAGAACATAGTTTCATTATTTTCGAAAAGAACTTTTTCTATCCAACTGAAATTAAATCCACAAAAAAATCTTAGGGCGAAGAAATATTGGCATTGCAATTCAAAATACAAAAAATAACTGTTAACTTTCTTAAAAGCCAATGAATTAACTTTCGATAAAAGGACAAAGGCAAAGGACTAAAGCTGTTTTGGTGTCATAATGTTATTTCGAAATAGTAATTTTCTATTAAGACTTTCCCTTCACTCATAAAATATGTACATGCATCCTACGTAAAAAAGGCTGAAAACCCTTTCTGATAAAAGGACACATGGAGCTTAACAGAAACGAACAAAAAACGCCCCAAGTGAAACTATTAAATAAAGACGATTTCTGGCCTTACACTGATAGGAAACTATTCTCTGATTCAAGAAAATTTCTTTATAATTTTAGCAGAAATCTTTAACAATTCTGAGTAATCATCGTATTTTCTTGATTTTATAGCGTTCCACTCCCGATTTAAAGAACTAGGAAACGAACGAATGCGAAAAATCAGTTGCGAGTACAAAAACGAAATGTCTCTTAATAATTTTGTTTTTCGATTATGTTTATTTATTGTAAAAAGAAGTTTAGTTTAAAAAGTTTACGTTGCCTTCTTGGGCTTAGCTTGGGTTCCTTCACGGAATCCGTTGCGGAAGCGCCTACGCACAACCTTGAGGAAACGCATACGACCTCCTCTTAGCCTTGACCGACCAGTTGTATGAACGCAACTTGGCGGCTGGGTATCCACATTGGGAGCACTTTGACTTTTGGATGTGGTACGAGCTGCGTCCGCACCGATGGCACAAGGTGTGCGTCTTGTTGTGGCGTTTACCAAAACTTGATGTACCTTTCGTCATCTTGGATGGCGAACGACAGGAAAAGAAATAAATCGAGAAAATGATATCGACTAAGTGGCGTCCGCCAGAATTGATGACCATTTGGATCCGATTTATGACATTTCTCATTATTGTTGCACAGAACTTTCGGCGATATATTCTCGCATTCTTGACGGACATTCTTCTCAGGAGTCAGAGGCTTGTTGACATAGATTTGGAGTTCAAAAAACTTCAAAAAAAAAGGCTGAAACGGTCGATCTTGCCGGCCAGGGAAAATCGCCAAAACAAAAGATTAGGCGACCCAGAAATGCAGCCTTGAGAATATCATAAGTGGGTCGTGCAGTATGGCTCTTAGCACTATCCTTTCTCCATTCCCAATTCATCCAATTGAGAAAAGAGAAAGTCGGTAGCACTCGCCGTCCACAGTAGTCGTTTGGCCCTCGGCGTTCTCGAAAGAATAAAACCGGTGATGGCCTCCAGTGTAAACATCTACCTCAATCAGGTGTAACAGCTTTTCGTGGGTTATACGCGGATTTTCGGTCCCTTACAAGCGATCATATTTATCAACCACATATTGACGGGGATGGAGATGGCTTTAGTCGCTATTGATAATTTTTTATGAATAGTTGTCTTCCTCGAGGTTGAGATTCTGGATGACTTGAGCTTACACGCGGTTGGCGATCAGTAGCTAACAGCTAATGAATTGTCTGCAATTTTACATCTGAAAGTCTTTCATCAAAATTCTAGCGATTGATGCCCAATTGCGTGGCAATTGGTCGTTCCTCTGGTGTCGTGTCGTATTGTTTAAACAATTGGTGCCGGACGATCAAAAAATCTACGCTATTATTCACGCTGCACCTCAATCCATCTAAGTGAACTGTTCCAATAATTGCAAATTAATCAGCGAAGATGTGTTCATTGCAGTGACTTATTACATCTTGAACTTCATTAAAAGATTTTGAGAACAATTATGGCCCAAGTATTGACCCCTAGGGAATCCCGCAAGTAATTGGTAAAAATCAAATACCTGGTTTCTAATAAAAACCACCTTCCAGAGAGATAAGAGAAAGTAAGCTTCACAACTCCTGGAGATATGTTGTACTTGTTTTACAGTTTTTGGCACATTATCTTGTGATCGATGGTTTCGAATGCCCTCAAATAGTCTTAGCGAACTAGAAACGTGACTCTTTTTTACATTTTTCACGAACTAAAGGGATTATGACTACCCTTAAAATGTTTGAGCACAGTGCGAACGTTTAAAAGTTGGATAGGATTTTAATGGAGACACCGATGCACATTGGTTTTGAATGTCTGAATATTATATTGGGAAAGAAATATAGAGTCGAATAAGGCATTCCACATTCGTGTAGTGCGGCTAAAGAAAGAATCTCTGAATTTAACAATACGTTCGAAGTTGGGCTCAACGGTAAACTGATGGGCACTCAATGAAGCACGAGTATTAAATTTGAATTGTTGAATGAGAGGAATGCAACTGACTCGAACACTTTACAAAAATAACGGTAAAATAACAAAAGACAAGAAACGTTCCAGCGATGCTCAAAGGACCCAACTATCATTTTTAAAGCTCTTTTGTCGATTATATTCAAGAGACTCCAGGGGGTTATGGAGCATCTGCCCAAATATGTAAATTTTATACGTGTCTGGGACGAATAAAGGCTTTATAGATTACAGCCAGATCAGTAGGGATGAAAAATTTCTTGCAACTTGTCAAAGGAAACCTAAACATTTGGCAGTGTTTTTAGCGAGGTTGAATATATGGTTATTCCACACTAGATGGTCTGTGATACACTAGAATCTGGAACTGAGAACTGTTCGATTTCCTCAATGCAAGTGCCACTCATGGATAGGGGAGCGGCATGTGGGTTAAGTTACACTTTAGCTAAAGAAGACAGCATCGAATTCAATTCTACCCGGATTATGGTTTCTCATTAGGCAATGCTATCGAGATCTGAACTTAATGAGCTTATCATACGCTGCTGTTCTGGAAACGAATATGAGAAGCTGAGAGTAATGTTGTTAGCAAAACAATTTAAAGGATTATAAGTTACAGATAAAAGATCACTGATGCATATCACAAAGAGAGTCGGAGACAAACCGGAGC
Source organism: Chrysotoxum bicinctum (assembly GCA_911387755.1). NCBI lineage: Eukaryota > Metazoa > Arthropoda > Insecta > Diptera > Syrphidae > Chrysotoxum > Chrysotoxum bicinctum. The sequence continues at coordinate 155,265,609 of OU426989.1, forward strand.
CCTGTGGTACACCAGCATTTTTTTCATTAAATTCCGACTCAAAACCATCAAATACCACTTGTATTAAGCGGTTCGAAAGGTAGCTTCTAATCAAACGAAGAAGAGGTGGATCAATATCAAATGCAAGTATTTTCGATAAGAGACTTTGATGCCAAACTCTATCAAATTCTTCTGAAATATCAAGTTCAAAAATATTACTTTCTCTAAGACGATTTAAAGATCTATGCCACTTTTAGATTAGATATACCATTTTCTAACAGGTACCGTTATTAAAATTTGTTCTTCAAATTTTCTTGACCAAAATGTAGACCATGTCTGCAATAGTGCACATAATTGTTTTGTCGGTGCCGTCTTTTTTTTAGATAAGTAAGATTTTTCATTACAGCTGTATGGCATGCAGATGGACAGACCGAATTGCGGGACCAACTATTTTCGTGTTCTCTATCATCGTAATGCCAAGTTTGCACAAAACCTCGATTTCAAAGTTTGCTGAAAATTATACAAAGGTTGAGGAATTATGGTTCATTTAATACGACTTTATGCTTATTCTCGTAAGCCACGTCCAATGACTTCTTATTAAGACCAATGAAACTGTAAGATGAAGATGATAGTTTCACCATCAGTCGTGTCTATTGATAGGGCTAGACAAGTTCTCTCGAAATACATTCAAAGGTATATTTCAATTTTAAATAAACAAAATAAATATACGTAGTTTGTTCTTTTTTTTTTTAATTTTTTAATTGAAAAATTAGTTTAAAAAGTTTAAAGTTAAAAGATTAAAAGTTTTAAGAATTATCGACTTCCCTAAATTTAAGATTACCATAAAAATTAATTGAAAATTAATTTGAATATTCGCTCTTTTACGTAGTTGATTTTCTAAAAGTGTACCTTAACGCTTTAAATTAAATGCAGACAAACTTTGGTTGACATTTTTACAGGCTAAGGACGAATTATTCAATCAATTTTCTTTTATCTGAAAATTCAGATACCCTCATCAATATCTTGTGGGATGCGAAGATAAACTTTTTATTTTTGCTTTTTTTTGGGTCCAAATATCTTGTGTCTGTGAATTTAAAAGTGGATAAAACAAAAAAGAACTTTTTGTGTTGCTTTTGGTGTTTTGGTGTTTGTGTAGATATCCAATAAAATGACGAAATTTTCAATGATTCTAAAGTACATGTGTCAGAGTAATCTGATTTATTTTTTTTTTTCTTCAAAATGTTTTGTCCTTGTCAATCAACTTTGAACATGATTATCTAATATTTGGTCAGTACTAGGGTTCTGTGTGGTAATATTGGTTTTAAAAAAGGGTTTTTTAACATAAGAGGAAGCTTCAGTATATGTATGTTTAATATATACATTATTTTCTTCTGGGAGAAAAAATAAAAACGGAGTATGAAATATATGTGAAGTATCCAATTTCATTTATAGGATTATCAAACATTGACATTTCAGTACTTTATGCGGAATTTTTTTAGTAGCAGCTTTGTATACAATTCACAAATAAATTTAACACAAACAAAAATAGACCTAAGCTATAAGTAAACTTAAACAGCCAAATTAATAAACGTGAAATAGCGAAAGGTTACGCATTAGTCTGTGGGCTAGGTGAAAAGTGTTATTAATAAAACGAAATGTCTGCTAAGTGGCGTTAACTAAGCTTATTCACCGAAGAAGATGGTTTAGCGAAGGAATAAGAACCAAATTTATTCTGAAATTAAAAACTATAAGTGAAGAAGCACATAAGGTGATCAAGGGAGATGTTATATATTTGCAATGAGAAATTTGACACATGATCAAACCTTTGCAACCCAAATACATAACGCGCTGTATTATTAAAGGCAACATTAAGCCTTCTCCTGCTGACAGCATCACAGTCACAAAAAATTTCGCTTCCGTAACTGAGAATTGGTAATACTAGCGTTTTAGCTAAAAGCACATGTGTTTTAAAAGGGGTGAAATACTGTGAGGCCCATAATCTACGTAGTACTCCATAGACTTTACCGATGGCAGAATTGATATGCATATCCCAAGACAGCGTGCTATTGAACAAAACAACAAGATTTTTGGCGGAAGAAACGTAAACGATGTTCGAGTTGTTTAAATACAAGTTTGGTTCAAGGTTCAAGGCTTTTCTGCTAATGACAATGCACTTGGAGTTCAATGGGTTCAGGAACACGCCATTGCTTGCTGACCAGCGATAAATTTCTTCTAGTTCCCTATAAATTGTGTATGCACAATCTTCAATAAGTCCCAAGGGGCAACTATTGTATAATTGAACATCATCAGCATACAATCTGAATAGAAGAACTAACAATCCTTGAGGGGAGTTCATTTATATAAAGGGAGAAAACAAGAGGCCCTAAGATCGAACCCTGAGGGACTCCTCTAGTGGTAGGTAGGAAACTTGAAATTTGATGGCCAACTGAAACAGCTATAACTTACGGCACAGATTAGCATGGTCTACTGTGTCGAATGCTTTAGAAAGTCGAGCAATACAAGAAAAGTGACTTGGTCTTCATCCAAGTCAAGTCTTATGTCTTCAACAATGTTAATAATGGCAGTGGTGCAGCTATGCTCTTGGCGGAACCCAGAGTCCCAGACTGCTTAGAAGAGAGAATATTTTGGGCTCTAAGATGGGCATTAAGTTGTTTTTTTACTACCCTCTCGAAAACTTTCGATAAAAAAGGAAGCACAAAAAGGTGCAGGGAAATAAGTCCACGGGAACTAAGTCCACTGAGGGACTAAGTTCTCACTTGAGGTGGGAAATAAGTCCACGGGAACTAAGTCCACTGAGGGACTCAATTCTCACTTAATGGGAACGAAATCCACTTTACTAAAGTGGTCTTTGTTCCCATTAAGTGAGAACTAAGTCCACTTTCTTATGGGAAATTAGTACACACTCGAAAGTATAAAGTGGGAATGAATTTCCAACAGCAAAAACTTATTGATTTTATGTTGGTTATTTTCCAGATTATTTAAATGCTAAAGAAACTTTGCATACACCCAACCTCGCACCTACCCCAAATCCTATAGTGTGCCTAAGCAGGTGGGTTGCAGGGGGGCAGCATGCCTCCCCTTACATACCTCTCTGTTTATACGTGTCGTTCCCATGGCTTAACATGGGAATTTATTTCACATTCAAAGGGAACTAAAACCCACAGTTTTTTGTAACGAATTTCCCACTTTGCATGGGAACAAAGACCACTTTAGTAAAGTGGATTTCGTTCCCATTAAGTGAGAATAGAGTCCCTCAGTGGACTTAGTTCCCGTGGAGTTATTTCCCACCTCAAGTGAGAACTTAGTCCCTCAGTGGACTTAGTTCCCGTGGACTTATTTCCCTGCACCGCACAAAAACAGGTCTATATTCATTACCACTCTTACTTTTGGGAATTGGTAGAATTTTGGCTAGTTTCCATTGAGATGGAAATAAACTTGTCATTATTATGGTATTAAACGTGTGTGTCATGTAAGGCAAAATAATATGTAACAATGACTTAATGAATACATGATGTATTCCATCAATCTAACAGACAAAAAACTTTCAACTATGTCAGTGGTTTGCACACAAATGAACTCGAAACGACGAACGTCCATAAGGAGACCTAGATAAAGTTGGGGAACAGCTAGGAAGGGCTGGGAACGGTAATGTAACGAATTCATGATTTAGTGAATCGATGTTAATATTCATGTCACAATCCCGATTTTTGTTCACTTACCCTGTCTCCCTCAAGTTCTGTCATAGTTAATGATTTCAGGAAGAAATAGAGGTTTTTCCAAGAAGTGCATATGATAAAGCAGATCCAAAAACACATCACTGACAATTAGCTGAGTTTGCAACAATCAGTATTTCGACCGAAACGTAGATGAAAGTCCCCTATATTGTACGTTATTGATGAAATAAGGAAAGGCTTGGGCAGAAAAGAATTTACATTTTTAATACTCCTTGACTTCTGTAAGGCTTTTGATACTGTCAATCACTCGAAGCTATGTGAAAAAACTTATATTCAATTTCAAGTTTTCTAAGCTTTCGGGAAATTTGATTCAGTCCCAACTTATCGGGATACAGCAGTCCGTAGTAGAACCTATCCTTTTCACTTGCTATATTTATACATATGTACATAGGTACTATAGGGCAAGTTCTGCATTTGCTAAAAAAATCGAACTCCAGATTTTGATCAAAGTTCATATTACGATGAGGTATAAAGTGGGTCCCGCAATTCCGTCTGTCTGTCTATGTATGTCTGTACTTCTCCCAACAGCCTAAGCCACTAGAGCTATTTTCTTCAAACTCGGTACTTAAGGGTCTTCGGTGATTTCCTAGAGGAGAAATACAGCCGTAATGCAAAATCTTATTTATCTTAAAAACTAAATAGAAGTACACACACTGCAGAGACCTGTACAAATTAAAAGTTGGTAGTGTAAATTTAAATATTCAATAATTTATACTTAAAGAACTCAATTTCTTAGTATTATATTCCCCATTTGCACACTGCACCGCATATTCTTCATTGTTAGCCTGTATCAATTTTTGCAGGATCTCAAATTCATGTCACGTCACAGAAAGCAGTGTTTCAAATTTAAAATTATTTTCCCCTTTAAAAAAAAAAAACCCCATTGCAACGAAAACTTAGAGCTTAAACCAAGCTAACCTGCACCAGACAACATAACTTACGAGTAATTTCATAAACTTGATGATTTATACAATGACACAAATAAACTTAACGATTAAATTATATCCGGGTTATATCCTTTAAACGAGAAATGTTTAAAATGTTTCTCCATTTTCTTTAAGTTTGAACAAATATTTCTATTAGCAAAAACTTTTTAATGGCTTGTGAAGAGAAGGATTCATTCTAGGCGCATTTCATGGTATTTCAACAGGATCGACTTTGCCTTTTTTAAAAAGAAAAATGTGCCTTCTGAAGAAAACTAACTTGAGGTAAATTTACAAAATACTGAGTAGAGGGATAAAGGATATTTTCATTAATTCTGAGAAGAAGAAACTTAGGCGGAAATGATTAAATTTTTTGAAGCTAAAAGAACTGTTAGCATTCTGCATGCATTCCTACGTATACCTACATCACCATTCTGTTTCAAGTGTGCATAGTTTTGCCAAAGTGAATACTTTAATTAAATTTGTGTTTAACATCCTTTCTAGGCATTAATTAGGAAAGTAGTTACAAATTTAAACTTTTCAATTTAAACTAAAATTGGTTGTTCCAAAGAAGGGAAACCATTAATTCTAATTGTACTAGTCGTAAGTCAACAATGCAATAAGGAGGGAGGAACTAAATCCACCAACAACCTTTTTCAAAATAAAAACAGACATTTTGATATTTATTTAAAATGAAAGAAATATTAATGTCACGAAGGTCAAGGGAACCCTCCACATTCGGGTCAAAGTTCTGAAAGTATTTTTGAATTTAAAGAAAGATTTTTTCAATGAGAAGGTTTTTGCTTTTAATCCTACGTACATACTTACTATCTGGTGATGAAACTATTCAGAGTGGACCAGGCACTAAACGAACAAGATATTCCTAGTCAGCTCGGTCGGGTTTAATATATCAAGTTGAGGTCGAAGGCCTTTTCAGCTTATGAGCACCATCAGAGCGCTCAGGTTGTCCTTTTTTTTTAAACAGAGCCAGCTCGAAGCGCGCTCTATTAGCTCAGAATAAAATGACTTGCGACTTATAAGTACTATACTATAGAGCAAGTTATGCATTCGTAAAAAAAATCGAACTCGAGATTTTGATCAAAGTTGACATTACGATGATAGCGAAGACTAAAAAAGTGGGTCTCGCAATTCTGTCTGTCTGTCTGTCGGTTCGACTTCAGCCTAAACCGCTCGGCCGATTTTCTTTAAACTTGGTAGATATCATTTTTAATTTTTTTTGATAAGGCTACCCAAAAACTTAAATAGCATTGTGTTTTCAAATTTTCAAACAATTTCTTTTTTGGATTTTTAAAAAAAAACTTCAAAATTTTTTTTTCAAAATTCAAAATTTCGAAAACCTAATGCTAGGTTTTTTTTAAACTTGATAAATAAAAGTTTCTCAATATAATCTACCAAAATTTTTTTTTTTGAAAATTTGAGTACACAATTCTATTTATGTTTTTAGGGAGCTTTAGCAAAAAAAAAATATCAAAATCGGTTGTACCGTTTTTGAGAAAATCAAATACAAATAAAATGGTTCCATGGGGGGTACCCTCAATAACCATTTTTCGGAAAAATTTTTTCAACCAATACCTAGTTTTAATTAAATGAAATTTTTTTTGTATTTTTAATTTTAAAATCTGTCAGTTTTTAAGAAAAAAAAAATGTTTATAAAATTTCGAAAAAAAAAATTCGTATGGCAGGTACCGTTATTTTTGGTCTTAAAAAATCAAATCAAAAAAGATCGGGGGGAAAAAATTAAAGCCCATATCTACCAAGTTTGAAGAAAATCGGCTGATCCGTTTAGCTGCAATCGAACGGACAGACACACAGACAGACAGACAGACAAACAGACAGACAGAATTGCGAGACCCACTTTTTTGGTCTTCGCTATCGTCGTAATGTCAACTTTGATCAAAATCTCGAGTTCGATTTTTTTCCGAATGCATAACTTGCCTTATAGTACCTATAAGTCGCAAGTAAAAATGTGGGATGCGAATTTTAAGTGTTTAATAATATTGATTTAAGGAAATAATTTCAAAAAATAAGCGTTCATAGGTTTTGAAGACATTGATTTTTCAAAAAAAAAATTTTTTTTTCAATTTTTTTTTTTTCAAAAAACCAACAAACATTTTCGAATATTTTTATATACAATATTATTTTAAACTTAAGGGAGCTCCTGCTGAAAATTTTTGGTTAAGATCGTTAGAGCCGTTAATGAGAAAGTCGAAAATCAAAAAACCGGTTCTATGACAGGTACCGTTAATAACATTTTGCCCCAATTTTTTGTTTGACCAAAATGTAGTCCATATCATACCTAATTTATCAAAATCGTTTTTAAGATAAATAAGATTTTGCATTACGGGTGTAGGGGGGTACCGTTAGTTTTGGAGCTAAGAAAAAAATTTCAATTTCTCCTCTAGGGAATCACCGAAGACTCTTAACTACCGAGATTGAAAGAAATAGGTCCATTGGTTTAGGTCGAGGTACAGACATACAGACACACTGAAACATGTTTTTTGTGTCCTAAATTTTCCTAAAAATTTTTATGAAAAAAATTGATATGCAAATTGTCAGTATTTAATAAAATACTTTTAAAAACGTAATTTAAAAATTTAATCGTGTATCGGTTTTCAAGATATTGAATTTTCAAAAAAAAAATTGTATAACTTTTTTAAAAATCCAAAAACAATTTTTTCGAAAAAATTTTGAGTTTATATTTTTTCAAATGTAAAGCACCTCCTACATAAAAATTTTGGTTAACATCGTTAGAGCTGTTGGTGAGAAATTCGAAAATCAAAATAAACGGTTCTATGACAGGTACCCCTAATAACATTTCGTTCCAATTTTTTTTTGTTCACCAAAATATAGTCTATGTCCATAATATGACACTTAATTTTTTTTATCAAAATCGTTAGAGCCGTTTTCGAGATAAATACTATTATGTATTATGGGTGCATGGGGGGTACCGTTTGTTTTAGAGCTAAAAAATCACCGAATCACCGAAGACCCTTAAGTACCGAGTTTGAAGAAAAGACCTCCAGTAGTTCAGGCTGTAGTTCGAGGTACAGACATACAGACATACAGACATACAGACATACAGACATACAGACATATAGATATACAGACAGACAGACGGAATTGCCGGAACCACTTTTCAGTCTTCGCTATCATCGTAATGTCACCTTTGATCAAAATCTCGAATTCGATTTTTTTCCAAATGCAGAACTTGCCCTATAGTACCTATACCTATAGCAAGTAAAATTTGTTGATACTTCACACACTATATTTCAACATCTTCTCGCCTTTATTGAAAATCTCTATATCAACTCTAATAAAACGCAGTTATAAAGGCTTGTATAAATCTTCTAAAAATATAATTATTGAGATGAAGTTTCTACAACTCGTATTAACAGAGCAATTTTCATTATAGGTAGACCAAATAAGGCTTTTTTTAAATCCCAGAAAAATTATGTCAAAATTGCAGATATACTCTTACTGTAGAACGATATATCCAAGAATCATATGCAGAAATGTCATTGACGAATTTGGGGACACCCGGTATATATGAGCAATGGACAGTCGAAGTTGTTTTCATGATTCCACAGATCCGAATATATAATCAAATCCAGTGGCGGCTGTACCTTAAGTGCGCTCGTGCGCTGAACCACCAATTCAAAAGATTTAAAAATTACAAAATATTACTGCATCTTTATTTTTAGATTCCCATATTGATATTTATTTTTTAAACATACGTACAAAAACACAAACAAGTAAAATTTCCAATTATGACGAAACAATGTAAGCGCTTTGCTTTACTATTAAGACTTACTTTCCCTGCAAGTAAAAATTCTCGCGCGCTTCGGCGAGCACACGAGGACTGCTAATATAACTTGTATGAGTTACAAGCAAGTATCCCTGACGCGTGAGACAAAAGATATTTCATTGAAATATATGGAGAATTAGCCTGCTCTCGTGCAGCGCACGAGAACCGAAGATTAACTACAGCAACCGATGTTTGACTAGAATGCGCTGCGCCTGCGAATATGTAATGTTGTTTCGCTCTATCCGTGACTGGTTAAATAGTGTAGGTTTGTAGGTGTTAGGTTAGTAATTGTTTTTTATTTTGGTTTTGGTTCGATTCTGTACTGTGTACAGTGTGTGGTGTGGGATAAAATTAACAGTGATTAGGTAAGGTATATTAAAGACAGTAATAATTTTTTTTAAAATAAAGTTACGTGAATCCACGATTTGACGCATTTAAGTGAAAAAATAAAAACATGATTCCTTGCTAAATGTAATAAGTGTGTCAGTTTTATACATGGTCGAAATTCTTCGAGCAATTATACAAAATAATAAAAAATCGACATATACATGTAAATTTTTGTTTTTTTGCGATTTCTAATCTTAATACCTACTTAGTGAGCAAGTAAAGTGCACCACCTGTTCAACAACCCACCAGCCGCCACTGATCAAATCATGGCAGAAAAAAATCAATCAAAAATCGTGCTCCATTAGACACGAAAAAAAAATCAAATCTCAGATCAAAATCTAAACTCGCCAAGGTAAAACCCTATTGGCTCCGATAAAAAAATATTAAACGCAATTGTTCCTTTCTTTCCCTTATTTTCAAATTTATTCAATAGCATATAAAGGGAATTACCCAATTATTTAGGCTCTGGCTCGAAATGAAGATGAAAGCAGCAGAGACGTATAGTCCAAAAGACGTCAGTCTGTTTGACGAAAACAACTCCTTTTGACTTCTTTCTCATCGCAATTTTATGTTCGATTACACCTACAACCTTAACCTTTTTCACGAAATCAATACTAATATATGCCAAACTTCTCATAATAGACTAAGACGTATCGGATTAAATTTAAAGTAAAATTTGCATTTGTAAACTTATTCCAGTCAATACTTCCCCCGTTCAAGCAGAATTATTTTCAATTTGAATTTATTCGCCTAGACTTATGGAATTTAAAATTTAAATTGTGTTGTTATTTAATTTACTGGTGTCAGTTTATTTAATACTGAGAAATGTAGATTGTAGCCTGATGTAACATATCCATTACCAAGCTTTGTAATTTCTAGTACAACTGTACCGAATTGTATAATTAATATCATCCCTGTTTTAAATGTCAAATAATGAATTATTAGTTAAGTAAAGTCCTCTTTTGTAATTTGGAATTCAGAGCGTTTACTTCAGTGGCGACGAGGAATTTTAATTCTAATTTTTTCGATCTTGCGAGCCTTAAATTCTTTTCAGAATTTCACTAAACGGTTCTTAAATGGATAAAGAATTTATGGAAAAAGTTTTAAAATCACACCGTGATTTGATGGCTGAGATATTGGCGGATCAAAAGACATGGTTTTCTCGAATCACGCCGCCAACATCATTGACAAGTTCGGTCATCCAACCATTTCCAGCTTATAAGAAGGAGGATAATTGGAAAACATATCTCCAGCAAATGGAACAGCACTTTGAAGCATGCCGTGTCACTGACGATAATCAAAAACGTGCATGTTTTTTGTCTTGGGTTGGAACAGACAACTTCGAGATCCTACAAAAGCTCTATGGCGTAGAAGATGTGACAACGAAGACTTTCAAAGATCTCACTGGTAAGCTAAGTGAACACTTCACTTCTACAGTTCATGTTCTTGCAGCGCGCTACCAATTTCACAAGACGGTGATGAAGCCTGGACAGTCTTATTCATCATGGGTTGCAGATCTCAGAGGAGTTGCTCGTAATTGCTTGTTCACGTGCTCTGGTGAAGGCTGTGCCGCCTCTTATGTGGACAACATGATACGAGATATTCTTGTGCTATACACACCTCATAACAGCGTCCGCACGCAAGCGCTCCAGAAAGCAGACCCCTCACTCGAAGACGTTTTAACAATTGCAAGAGCCTATGAAACTGCACAACAAACTTTTTCTGCAATTACAGACGATCATACAGTAGAAGTAAATCAGCTGCCAGTTTCTAATCATCACGATAACCGTACTTCGTCGCAATCCCGCTATAAATCTTGTCCAAAATGTTTTATCAACCACAGTAGGAATGAGTGTCGGCACTACAAATCGGTCTGTCGCAGATGCAAGAAAGTAGGACACATAGAGGCGGTGTGTATGGTAGGAGAGAGAACAGCATTTGATGGAGCAAATGCGACAGCTAGCACTAGCAGTAAAAACAAAAATAATCGAAATCGTTACCGTAAGAGCTCTCAACGACACCAAAAAACGGCATCACAAAATAAGCAAACAGTTAATTCGGTTGAGAAGATCCATTTAACCGAAGTGGTACAATCACATGATGAAATGCTGGTGGGCTCAAGCTCAGGCATAATGATAGAACTAGCTGTTAATGGTAGGAATATGACATTTCAAGTTGACACAGGAGCATCGTGTTCTTTGGTGGGTTCCGAGGGCTATAAAGAATTGGGTCATCCGAAATTGTCTACAACTGGTAAGTCTTTGACAGCGTACGGTGGAACACCAATTTCTATTAGAGGAGAGTTGCAAGTCGAGGTTGTTTTTAAAGAAGCAACACATAATGTTAAGTTGCTGGTTGTGAACTCCAATGGATCCAATATTCTTGGAAGAGACTGGTTTAAGACCTTTAGTCTAACTGTGCAACATTCGATTTTGCAAATTGATTCAAGCAGCTCATTGCTAAACAGCATTGAGAGACTGTGTACGTCACATTCAGAGTTGTTTTCGTCGGGATTAGGTAAGTGCAAGATGTATAAAGCACATCTTGCCCTGAAAGATGGGGCTGTTCCAAAGTTCGTTCGACATCGACCAATCCCATATGCACTGCTTGAAGATACCAAGAAAGAAGTAAACCGCCTGATTGAAGCTCAGATTCTAAAACAAGTACACCGTACACAGTGGGCAGCTCCCGTGGTAATTGTGCAGAAGGCCAATGGTGGCGTACGAATCTGTGGGGATTTCAAGTCCAGTGTAAACCCGCAGCTGATCGCTAATAGACACCCAATACCTCGTATTCGGGACATTTTTCACACACTTCGTGGAGGGAAACGTTTCACGAAAATTGACCTCTCGGATGCTTATCTCCAGATCGAGCTGGATGACGCTTCGAAGGAGATGACGGTGATCAACACACCTTTTGGACTGTACCAATATCAGCGTCTTCCGTTTGGTATAAGCAGTGCCCCAGGGGAATTCCAGAACATAATGGAGCAGCTGTTTGCCGACCTACCAGTAGCTGTGTATCTCGACGACATCGTTGTTTCGGGTAAAGATGATTTAGAACACTTGCAGACGTTGGAAAAGGTGTTTAGTCGTCTTCAAAGCAATGGATTTCGGTGCAATAAGAAAAAATGTACCTTTGCTAAGGAACAATTAGAGTACTTGGGCCATACACTGTCTGCCGCTGGGATCCGTCCTTCAGAAAAGCATTTGGAAGCTCTAAGAAACACACCAAAGCCCACGAACCTTAAGGAGTTGGAAGCCTTAATAGGTAAATTGAACTATTATAATCAATTTATACCGAATTTCTTGCAGGTAGCTGGACCTCTTAATGCACTGCGTGCAAAAAATGTCAAGTTTGTGTGGTCCACTAGCCAACAGAATGCGATGGAATCGCTTAAACGCAGTATTCTGGACGCTGCGCGATTAGCTAACTTTGATGATACACTACCCCTGATATTGGCAACAGATGCCTCCAGCTACGGAATTGGAGCGGTTATATCACACCGTTATCCAGATGGGAAGGAGATACCTATTGCATTCGCCTCCAAAACTCTCGACAAGCATCAAAAATTATATAGCCAGGTGGAAAAGGAAGCATTGTCCATTGTGTATGGGGTGAAGAAGTTTCACTGCTATTTGTATGGTCGCCCGTTTGAGTTGCAGACCGACCATAAACCGTTGACAGCCATATTTAATAAGGGTAGATCGATTCCAGAAATGACAATGCGGCGGCTCCGGAACTGGGCTCTGACGCTTATGGCCTATAATTATGAAATCAAGTACCGATCTACATCCAAGCATGGAAATGCAGATGCGTTATCTCGCCTTCCAGTGGGCCCAGATATAGAATTTGATCAGTCTGAGGGCGAAGGTCATGAAGTGAATTCGGTTCTGGAAGATTTTAGTACCGGTCCGTTAAATGCTGAACTTATTAGTAAGTTTACTTTAAAAGATAAAGTATTGAAGAAGGTTGCTGCTTACATAAAGAATGGATGGCCGGCTTGGCTGGCAAATGACGAGACAGATATCAAACCATATTTTGAGCGTAAGTTGGCTTTGAGAATTCAGAATAATATGATTCTCCTTAGTGCAGATTGTGAACGGGTCGTAATTCCGGAGGTGATGCAGGCTAGAGGACTGAGGTACGTCCATGAAGGCCACTGGGGCGTTTCTAGAATGAAGCGACTAGCGCGCCAATATGTCTGGTTCCCAGGCTTAGACAGACAAATTGATAAGATGGTAGCGGGATGCACTATTTGTCAACAAACTGCATGCGATCCAAAGCGAGAATATAGCAACTGGCCTCCTGCGGATGAGGCTTGGGAAAGAATACACTTAGACTTCGCCGGTCCATTTTTTAATAAAATGTGGCTCATTTGTGTAGACTCGTTTTCAAAATTCCCATTTCTGGTGTCGATGACGTCTATAACCGCCGAAGCTACAATCAAGGCCATCCAATCAATTTTTGCGATTGAAGGACTTCCAAAAGTGATTGTTACGGACAACGGAACTCAGTTCACGGCCCAACTTTTCAAGGAGTTTTGCGAGTTTCACTCAATTCTACACTTTAGAACAGCTCCTTTTCATCCAGCATCAAACGGGCAAGCAGAGAGGTTTGTCAGAACATTCAAGGAGTCGTTCAAGAAGAACATGGCGGAGAAGAAGGACCCTGATACAGCTCTTTATTCATTCCTTTCTACATATCGTTCAACACCTGGTGGAGTTACACTCAAGTCGCCAGCAGAGTTACTTCATGGCCGAAAATACCGAAACTTGTTGTCACGTTTTGTTCCTGAGGTTAAAAAAGTAAAACCGGATTACACATCTGCCAAATTCCAGCGCTCACAAGAGGTTTTGGTCCGCGAGTATCTGCAGTCAAAGAAGTGGTCAGAAGGCGTCATCAAAGATGTTTTTGGAAACAAGATGTATGGAGTTCAAACAGAACGTGGTTATTTAAGACGCCACCAGAACCAGATTCGTCCTTCGAGATATCAGTTGGATACTAATACAACCCTAATAACGCCATCCGTGTCTGCGGACACTAGAGATAGAAATTTGAGTGAAGGTAATTTCGATTCCAATACTAATAAAAACTTCGATCTTTATAAACAGGTTGGCGAAAATGATTGCATCATTACCATGAACGCTGCGGATAAGTCTTTCTCTGAAAATGAAGCGATTCAAGATGCAGATACTATAAGCCAGCCGTGTTCGTCAAGCCAAGGTATTCAATCATCATCCGAATTCGACACAAGAAGATCAAACCGGATTAGGAAGAAACCTGAACGATTTCAACCCTAGAGAGGTGGAACCTATATAACGTCCGGGGAGATGATGTAACATACCCATTACCAAGCTTTGTAATTTCTAGTACAACTGTACCGAATTGTATAATTAATATCATCCCTGTTTTAAATGTCAAATAATGAATTATTAGTTAAGTAAAGTCCTCTTTTGTAATTTGGAATTCAGAGCGTTTACTGCATAATTTGAAAACCAACCCGAAGATTCACATTTTACAGCGCATTCTACATATTTAAGATTTTATGTAGATCATAAAACAGTCACAGCCCTCAAGGGTTTATCTTGGAAGATTTAAAACCGTTGAATCGGTCATTCTGTTTCTTCCTCTTAGACAAGCTATTTTTATATTTGCATGCTATATGTTGAAGTATCTAGATGTTGCTTCACTACAGGAATGAATCTTTTCTGTTGTTTTTATTTCGCATTAGAGAAGGGTTCTTGGATTTACATAAAACAGTTATACCATCGCAGAAATAAAATCATAAATTTATTTGCAAAAAAAGCATCACATTGCATATCTACCATGAACACACATAGCTATTTCTTCCTTTTACATTATTTTCTTTTCACAACCCCTAACATTCACATAAAATATGAGTTTTTGTTTCCAACGAAATAAAAGGGTAGGTATCGTTATATGAACGTTAAAGTCTGTCTATCTACGAATGATGTTTCGATTCATTAAATTTTTTTATAGTGTATATTTTACGATTTAAAATAATGTTCTTTTAATGTTAGCATCAGCATTTCTAAGAACAATACATATTTCATTATTTTCATACACCAAGCCCTGGAACTGATTTAAGGTTTAAGATAAATATATATACTTAGCATGTCTAGAGTCTAGACGTGTTTGGATGTCCGCCTCTGATACCTCTCAATGAAATAGATTCAAGGTGTCGGTTATGTAATAAAATATAGGTGCTGCTGATTTATGGGTCGATTTAACTTTTAGCGTTTGAAATTTGTATGCCTTATGAACTCGTGTCTGGACTCTTGTTTGTACACGAAGCTTGATTGAATATTCAATAAGTTTGTAGGTGGATGGAATAGAACGATGAATTTAATCTTTTTTTTTTTTTTTTTTTTTTTGAATTTGTGTACCTATATTGTCTTTTTTTCTTAGACTGCACTGATACCATTTGAAAAACATAATAACCCTCCATCCCCCAGAATAATGGCTATTTTTCAATCATTGAAATAGATCCCGGTAGAAAACACAATTTCTATTAAAACTATTAAAAAAAAAAAAAGAGTTTGTTTACCAGCATAGTTGAGAAAAATCCGGTTTAATTAAATTTTGCTACATGGAGGAAAAAAGCTATGTACTCAGAATAGAGACGTTTATATAACTTAAAAAGTCACGTTCAATTCAATTTAATGCCAAACGTTCGGGGTGGTGAGAGTAAATTGCACTCTTAAAATTCAAATAACGTGGCCTATCTGAAAATATTTTTTAATTAGAGACGCTTATGTAAAATATATGCACATATTTACTGAACAAAAGTCGAACTCGAGATTTTGATCAAAGTTGACATTACGATGATAGCGAAGACTAAAAAAGTCGGTCTCGCAATTCTGCCTGTCTGTCTGTCTGTTCGACTGCAGCCTAAACGGCTCGGCCAATTTTCTTTAAACTTGGTGTATATCACTTTAAATTTTTCCACCCACAGGTTTTTTTCTTTTTTTTAAGACCAAAAATAACGGTACCTGTCATACGAATTTTTTCGAAATCTTATAATTTTTTTTTCTCACAAACTGTTCACCATATTTAAAAAATAAAACTACAAAAAAATTTCATTTATTTAAAGCTAGATAATAAAGCTAGAAATTCGGAAAATGATTATTCAGGGTACCCCCCATGGAAACATTTTTTGGTTTTGATTTTCTCAAACACGGTACAACCGATTTTAATAATTTTTTGTATGCTAAAGCTCCCCAGCAATTGGAACAGATTTGTGTATTCAAAGTTTAAAAAATATTTTTTTTTTTTGATTTTTAAGAAAAGTTTCAATTTTTTTTTTTTTCAAAACTCAATATTTCGAAAACCCCATGCCAGATTTTTTTTTAAACTTGATAAATAAAAGTATATCAATATAATCTACAAGATGTGATATAAGAATTTTATTTTACCCAAAAATAAAGGTACCCATCATACAAATGTTAAAAAATGGTTTTCAAAAATCTTATTTTTCTCAAAAACGGCGCCTAGAATTTTAATAAAATTTGTATCTTAAGCCCCTTTTAGACGATCAGTTGTTCCTTCAGTTATCAGTTCAGTTTTCAGTTCAGTTAAAAAAGGCAGTCTATTTAGACGATCAGTTGTTTCTTCAGTTATCCGTTCAGTTGTCAGTTCAGTTAAAAAAGGCAGTGTATTTAGACGTCAGTAAAGTGTTCGGTTGAGCTTTCATTTTACTTATGAGCAGAGGAAATACATTGCGTAATGGACGATGAAAGCCTTATTGCAATAGCTATAGTTTCGTCGCTTAATAAATCACAGCAAACTAAAATTGAAATGACGACTGAACTGACAACAACTGAAAAGTACTTACACATCAGTTTAACTGATAACTGAACTGAAAACTTATGGGAATTTCATCAGTTTCAGTCTCAGTTAAATGCTTCAGTTTTTGTATTTAGACATCAGTTTAACTGAAAGCTTAACTGATAGCTCAGCTGAAACTGAAACTGAAATGATCGTCTAAAAGGGGCTTTAAAATTAATTTTTATGATCTTTAAATTAATAAAAAAAAAATATTATATTATATTACAGCTTGTACCTACCATTGCTTACCATTTTGTCTAATTTTAAATTTCTCACTATCGACATAATGGATTTTAATGAAATTTTTTTTTAAAGATGCTTCTAAAAAGCTTAAAAAACATTGCATTTCAAAACTTAAAAAAAAGAATAGTTTTTGAATTTTTGGAAAAGTCTTTTTTTTTTTGGAAAATTTGATATCTCAAAAATGGCTCAATATTTTTTTTTGGAAATTTAATTTTCTTTCGTACAGTAATACAATCTTAAACTTGTCGTACCAAATTTTTTTCTTAAAAATGTTTTAAAAATTTTTATATAAAAGCTTATTTTCTTAAGAAACCACTACAACGACTTAAAATTTTTTTCTTGCATAAATTCATATTTGCATAGCATTCTGTTTTTATGTCTTACTACTAAAAGAATTTAAAAAATACATTTTATCCTAATGAACAGTTTTCTCTAATAATATTCGTTTTTAAAATTCCTGGTCTATTACATAGGAGCAAGTTCGTGCGACCCAGTCGTGCATTTTATTTGTATGGAGTTGCCTTTTAAGCTCTATATACTAAATTAGTTGACATTCCAGTTTATGTCCCGATTACAACGGGTACTAACTGAATCATTATTGATGTATACAGTGGCAACAAAAAAAAAAAAAAAATAGCACATGTGCTCTTAAATTACTGTGATGCAAATTTTAATAAAAATAAATTTTTAATATTTAATAACAAAATTTTAACATTATTTAAAGAAAATATCCGGTATTTGGTCGGGTAATCCTTATTTTTGATCAGATCACAGTAGAACGCCGTCGTTTCATAGACGAAGGGAGACTCCGGCTTCGTTCAACAGGTACTGAGTACCAGGCTTACAGAACTTCCTCTCAAAGTTTGTCGAAATTTTAAGATTCCACAAGTTTTCAATAGGATTACGATCTAGGAACAGCTGTGGCTTATTTCTTAATAGCGATTTTTTTTAGTGAATAGCCATTGCCAAATACCTTGGAATGAATTTGGATGCAAAGCTTAAATGGAAAGAGCACATCAAAAAGAAAAGAGAACTAAACTTGAAGTACAGAAAAATGTACTGGTTACTAGGAAAGAACTCTGACCTATCTATCCAGAACAAACTAATGTTATATAAGCAAGTATTGAAACCCGTTTGGACATATGGCATCCAACTATGGGGCTGTACAAAGAAAATAAATGCTGAACCCATCCAAAAATTCCAAAGCAATGGCTACAGAAGTGGTTAAGAAACACGCTGTATCACACAATCAGCGACTGCAAAGTCATACTAACTCCGAAATGGAGACCGTATTAAATGTACGAGACAATGTTCGGAGATTAAGAAGAACCAAGCCTCATGAGCTGATGGTTTAAAAGCTATGGGAAAGTGTTATTACCTTAAACTTCCCCCAATGCGATTTAAAATTAAGAAATAAAAATCATTTGTCGATCTTTCATAGATTGGTCCTGATTCACCGGTGGTTTTAGTGCGGTAAGAGTCCCACTCTACTCGGTAACGATTCTTACCGAGTGTCTTTTGAAGATTTCCATCGGGGCTTTGCTCAGGCGGACGATGGCAACATCAGTTCGAAAGGGTGGATTTTTTGGTCCTTTTATTATGAAAACCAAAGGAGTAAAAATGTCTGAATGTCTTTCTTCATACAGCACTTAATCAAGTAGGATAGTTTTGTGTTGCTTCAAAACACATTGATTACTTTAAACCAATTTCCTATATGGAAATATACCTAGTGATTAATAGGAGGGAAATCAAATTTAAAAAAAGAACCAAACGGTAACGGTATTTATTTGGCAGGTGCCATCATAATCAAAATTATACCAGGCTACCAGGAACTGCGGACTAACGCGGTGGAAAAACAGGAAATTGCGCATGCTGACGATCTAATAGCGTCCAGAACAGCTCGAAAAGTCGAGCTCATCAGAATTCTTTTGCAGCGTGACTGCAAGTTGAAAATCAACTTTTAGAATTCTAAGACGATTTTGTTTAGGACTCTGCTGCATGGGCCTCAAGGGATACGAGAAAGAACTCGCTCAAGCTGCTGATCCTAGGGCCAGCCAGTGGCGATTAAAAGTGTAGTAAAGTACCTTGGTAATTGGTTGGATCAGTATTTGTATTTCCACAGACTTATAAATGCTCTGACCAGGGCTAGGAGAGCCTTTGCCCTGACGAAATGGTTCTTTTACAGCCGTCGGCTTGACAGCAGGGTGAAGGTGATTTACTTCATGGCTCTCATCAGGCCGATGATTGCTTATGGATGCCCTGTATGGTTCAATGTTGCCCCATCTCAAATGGAAAAGATTCGGGCGCTTGAGAGGCAGTGTCTTAGACGTGGCCTTGAATTACACAGAATACTTGAGTAAACAGAATTGATATTTTTTTTGATAAAGCTGATTCGAGGTCACATTGCGAGAGCGATGTACTCGACAAACAGCCTAATTTCTGGGACTTACTACCCAAACGATGATTATTATGAGAATGTACATCTTAGCAGCTCTTGCCCGATGCATTTTTCTACATAGATAGTAAAGGGCTGGTAAAAAATAGAATGGCAATTCCGCTGATCTTCCACGTCGGCCGAAGGACTGTGGATAGGCATCTCCTTTAAAGTTGAGATGTCCTCGCACAAGATGGAGCAGAGTGAGATAAAATAAAATGCACGACTGGATCGCACGAACTTGCTCCTATGTAAAAGACTAGGAATTTTAAAAACGAAAGTTATTAAAGAAAACTGTTCATAAGGATAAACTGAATTTTTTAAATTCTTTTAGTAGAAAGAGATAAAAACAGAATGCTATGCAAATATGAATTTATGCAAGAACAAAAATTATAAGTCGTTGAAGAGGTTCCTTAAAAAAATAAGCTTTTATGTAAAAAATTTTTAAAACATTTTTAAGAAAAAATTTTGGTATGCCAACTTTAAGTTTTTATTATTGTACGAATAAGAGTTAAATTTCCAAGAAAAATATTAAACCGTTCTTGAGATATCGAACTTTCCAAAAAAAAAGAACAACTTTTTTTTTCTAAAAATTGAAAAAGTTCTTTTTAAGTTTTGAAATGCAATGTTTTTTAAACTTTTAAGGAGCTTCTTTATAAAAAATTTCATTAAAATCCGTTATGCCGATAATGAGAAATTCAAAATTCGAAAAAATCGTTGTATGGTAGGTACAGTCAGTAATATCTAGATTTCAATTTTTTACTATTAAATTATAGATCGTAAAAATTAATCAAAAGAAAAAAGAAATTAGCAAAATTCTCGGAACCGTTTTCGAGAAAAATACGATTTTCGAAAACAATTTTTTAACTTTTGTATGGAAGGAACCATTAATTTAAGATAAAACAAATCTTGTAGATTATGATAAGAAACTTTTATTTGTCAAGTTTAAAAAAAATCGAGCAAGGGGTTTTCGAAATATCAAATTTTTTTTTTTTAAATCCAAAAAAATTAAAAATTGAAAATTTGAATATGTGAAAATATTCAAACTTTGGAGGAGCCTTAGCATAAACAAAATGATTTAAATAAGCTTTACCGTTTTCGAGAAAATCAAAAACAAAAAAATGGACCTAGGGGGGCTACCAAAAATAAAAATTTTTAGGAAAATTTTTTTCAACCATTAGATACCTAGTTTTAACTAAATCAAATTTTTCATTTTTTTTTTTTAATTCTGTGACAGTTTTTGAAAAAAAAAATATTTATAAAATTTCGAAAAAAAAATCGTATGGCAGTTACCGTTATTTTTGGTCTTAAAAAAAAAAAAAAAAAAAAACGTGTGGGGGGAAAAATTAAAACTCATATCTACTATGGTAAGTTTGAAGAAAATCGGCCGAGCCGTTTATGCTGTAGTCGAACCGACAGACAGAGTTGCGGGACCCACTTTTTTGGTCTTCGCTATCATCGTAATGTCAACTTTGATCAAAATCTCGAGTTCGATTTTTTTACGAATGCATAACTTGCCTTATAGTACCTATAAGTCGCAAGTAAAAATGATATAGTTTAATATAAAAATAGTTCTTACGCCAAAAGATATTGGTTAGAATGAAGATATATTTAGTTTAGCTTAGAGTGCTCGCATAGGGCCAGTATGTTAGTTTTGAGTTATTGGATAAGTAGGCTAATTTTTCATGAATTGTTTTTTTAGCGATGGGAAAACTATTATGTATCCGGGGTTCGAATCCCGTGACTCCAAGACTTTTGTGCAGAATTATCTTCAGGCTAATGCGTGATATCTGTTGAGATCGATGGCAAGTTGATGTTCGTGAATTGCGTCTCACAGTCTCAGTTACAGATTCGAGGGGGAAACAGCTGTCAGTGTCAAATTAACCTATGATTTAAAAACAAGCCACCAGATGGCTCATCGGTTAAATACAATGTTACTAATACACATTAAATACGAGTAGGTGGGTTTTGATTTATCGTGAGGATTAAAATGTTAATTAATAATAAGAAAAGAAAAAGCAAAAAGAGGATTGAAATCCCAATTCTTTTTTAATTAAACGAAGACGATTATAGTATAAATTAATAAAGATTTTTATTGCGTTGTCGCGTTGCCACCAGAGTATTTTGTTTTACAGTAAAAAAGGAAATAAAATTTTTGTACTTTGTTTAAATAATACCTATTTTAAAATAAATTGAAATCTTCAAAAATAAGAAAATTGAAAGGAATAATTGTTTTATTAGGTATTACATATTAAAAGACATAATTTACAATGAGGGAGTAGGAATCATAAAAAAAAAGAAATAAGAAGGATAAGGAGAAAGGTATGATACGCTGGAAGGAGAAGAAGCCTAGTATAGGGGTTGCTTTAGCGAGGGAAGCAACCAAGGCAGAGGCAACAATACTCACACATCAATACCATCAGTGATGTTAAAACCAGCATTTTTTAATAGGCATAAGGTCCAAGAACCACACTAACGGCTGAGCTAGGAGTTTTAAATTGCCAGTGAGAACCAAATGGCACAAGGCTCATTACTTAACTTAAAGACATACTTCATAAGGAACTTCACATGCAGTACTGCAAAATACTGAAATACCACATTACAGTTGAATCCTTGCAGTATAGTAAGACCAAAATGACTTGGAACTAAAGACAAATGAAGCCGGTGTTTCACAAGGAAGTGTCCTGGGGCCAATATTGTATTTGTATTGCACCTACTAAGGATATTCCAGTGCACATCAACGCTATCATGGCCACCTTCGCTGAGAATACTGAAATAATGGTCCCTGATAAATCCGTTACGAAGGTTACAAGAAATTCACAAAATACAGTCAATACAGCTAGAGATTGGACGCAAGATTTTCGGATCTTTACTCTGCAAAAAAAAAATTTAATTGTTTTCAATTTTTATCAACGGTAAAGCTGTACCTTAAGAAATTCCTTGGAATGACTTTAAATGCAAAAATTAAATAAAAAGAGCACATCAAAAAAAAAGAGAACAACCAAACTTGAAGTATATAGAAAAATGTACAGGTTACTAGGAATGAACTCTGGCCTATGGCTTTAAAAAGAAAACAAATGCTGAACCCATTTAAGAACTCCAATACAAAGGCCTTCGTGGACTAATAAATGCCTCTTGATACATAAGAAATAGCGATCTACATTGTTACCTTCAAATAGAAATGGTCACAGAAGTGATTAAAAAGCACACTGCATCACACAGTCAGCGATTGTGAAGTCATACCAACTCCGAAATAAATGTACGAGACAATGTTCAGACACTGCAAACTCAGAAAACTACTTGGTGTGGTAATCAGTGCCACATGTAGATTCTGCAACATGTATGAGGAAACAACGCACCACATACTAGGAAGATGTCCACTCATGCACCAAAGGTAAAAATATCTGGAACAATATCAGGTGAAAGAGAGCGACTTATCCTCTATGAAGGTGCCCTAAATACTAAGATTCCTAAGAGTAATAAATCTGGAGGAAGAACTATAAGATAAGCAAGCTCATCAATATTCAAGTGGGACACAATAGATATCCCAGGATCTCCAATACATAATTCATTAATTCATTAAGCTGTAGGGACCAGCATTAAAAGGAAACAGTAATTCATTTCCTTTGCAAATGTCATGCTCCGGCCAAAATTATAAATCATTCGGAAGTGCATTTTTTGACGAGACTTAGACGGACGAAGATAACAGACTTGATCTCGTTTCTCAACGCGACGAAATGCCCCTAGGACGAACTTCGGTTAATACTGTGCACCCACGTGCCTTCCTTTTGATTCATTAGACCACGAACTAGAGGACTGAGGGTTTTGACGGGGCTTTATTGTGCCGGATTTTCACTCAATCGGATTAGTTCCTGCTTCAACAAGCTGCCTGGTTTGGCCCAGTGCATAGATAGTTTCAGATGCGTGTGGCAGCCTGGTTGAGTGAATTACCAAAACCATAAGGCACATCAGAACCTACTTCATCCTTTCTTTTTGAACTCAAGCCGGAGTCTGAACGACTCCGTGAGAGTCCACAATTCATCCACAGGTTCAAACAAGTCATGTAGTCAAAACGGCGCACTTCAGCGCTAATTGGACCACAGGGCTAGACTGCCATCAGTGGTCGTACCATTTCTACCTACCTGCCTATTGCACTTGAAAATCTATTTATAAATATGTCTGACTTAATATTGTCGTTAAGTATCTAATTGATTAACAAGACTATTAGCGCCATAGTTAATCTTAATCCATCCAGGCCTACATTTCAATCGATCTTATACTGAGGGAGCTGATATGGTCCCTCTTCCTCTCAATCATCTTGGGTTAATTTTTTCCGTGTCTGCTTAATCTACTCGTAAACTGAGACTGAGACAAAGTATTTAAATTATCTATTCGCAAGTCAAATCCAGTAAATGATGCAGCTCAAACCAAAACTAAGCTAAAATCTATGACAGCATAGTAATGGCGGGCGGCGGCGGCAGTGGCGGTGGCGGCAATGAAAACAAAATTTTGTCGGATGCACTAAAGTATACGAAATGCTTAGCATGGATTTAACTTGTAAACCTATACTTAGATAACGAGAGATGAGTTTACGTTCAATTTCATGCTCCGTTAAGACTACAACTATATAAACTTGATATACCTATGTACCTACAGATGGGTAGCTTCCTCTTAGGTTCCCAGTTCCACTCACTTATCTCGCTATGGTTTTGTGATGTGTTTTTTTTATTTTGTTTAATTTTTTTTGTATAGTTTGTTTTGTTTTAATGCAAAGCATCTTTGGATCGTTGGACAGATTGACCGACCAGCCATTTACTGGCTGTCCCGTATGGCATGTAAATAAGTGGCCTAATGATATAGTGCCCTTGGCTCTTAAATTGAATGTGTGCTCGTGCATGCTTGTAAGATTCGTCTTATTTTGTTCCGTGATTTTACTTTTTTGTGTTCCATAATCAGCTTGCATCTGACGAACATGAGGACAGAGAACAAAATGAACAAACGATCATATTGGACGTCATACAAGGTGTTTCGCTTAAGATCTGGTCCAAAGTTTCAAAATGTTTTTTTTTCGGTATGACAAAAAAAAAACTCATAGTTGAACTAAAAAAAAAAAAAAACATTTTTAAATAAACACATCGATTTCCATTACACACTAGGGATTTTGATCCCGGATCGAAAATTTTCCGTTGGTCATGGAAGACAAATAGGAATAGATGTCATGTCAAATTCGGTTACATTTCCCTGACGTAACATGAGTAGGGAAAAATTCTAGCGAATACATTGGAACTTGTTTGCCAGAACTTGTGAAGAATCGGAGTTAGATGTTTTAATTGAATTTAGCATCATACGCAACTAACAATTTTCCTTCTTTAAGGTTAGGTTTTTCAATGTCTTGAAGTTTTTACTTCTACAGGCACTTTTACACCGATTGATGAAAAACTAATGACGGATTGGTGGAGGTGTATAATCAGATAGACTAAGTCTGTGATTTTCTGAGCTTGTCTTAATATAAAAACGTGAAAAGTGGGGGAGTTGCCATTTTCTTTTTCAAGAATTTTTATACATCTTTCATTAAAAGGCTAACAGGGGGTATGTAATATTTTTCTTGAAAAGCAAAATCTATTTTATCAATATTTGTTTTTAATACTTGGTATCGTGAACTCAAGTCTATATAATGTTTTTTTGGCTAGGTTTAAGAGATACGATGTTAGTGGTTCTATTTTTACTTCACTATATAAGGTTGTGTCATTATGCCACTTCTCGGAGGGGTATGAGGATCTGAAATGCATTTCTCTATTACTACCCCTTCAAATCATTGGAGTTCTTCTGCAACTGACGGAGATATTTGAAACCACTCTAGGAAACCCTATGCTAGCACTGGTCTTATTTATGCCTTGTAGAATTAGTAATTTTGTTTTGGTAATTTTTTTTTTGTAATCCCAATGAGTTTCATGAACTTTTGGGAAGTGCTGCTGCTGCATTACTCCTACCTTTCGAGATTGCTAGTTTTGCATATTTATTAGTTTTAAGTTTTTCGTACAACGAAATTAATAGATACTTTGTATTTCTTTTTAATTGGATGGTTGTAACCCCAAAAGATAGTGAGATTTCTTTGTTTACTTTACTGAAAGATAGTGACTTATCGGAGACGCATTTCTGAAGCAAATTACTTCTTATTTGGAACAATTAACTTCTATAATCCAAGTCTCAAAAAAATGTAGAGCAATTTGCAAATGTAGTTTTAACTTTGATAGAGCTTCAAAAGGTCGTTTATATTTAACTAAAATTATTGTATCATCAATATAATGAAATATTTTGGGATTTAAAAGTAAAAAATTGGATATTAAAAAAAAACAAAAACTACGAGTACTTAAATAGTTTGAAGTCAAAAATTTAAAAAAAAAAAACTAAAAATGCAAACAAAATTTAAGAAAATTGTTAAAACAGTCATATTGATAATGATAAATAATTTTTATACATATGTATATATAAAATTTATCAAAACATATTTGGAGCCGTTCATGAGAATAAAAAAAAAAAAAAAAAAAAAAAAAAAAAAAAAAAAAAAAAAAAACTGTTGTATGACAAATACACTGAATATAATTTTTCGTTCAGTTTTTGGATTAAAATGTAGACCATGGCTACAATAGTAACCATATTTTTTACTTGCGATATACATATGTACATATGTATGTAGGTACTATAGGGCAAGTTCTGCATTTGGAAAAAAAAATCCATTTCGAGGTTTTGATCAAAGTTGACATTACCATGATAGAGAACACGAAAAAAGTGGGTCCGGTAATTCCGTCTTTCCGTCTATCTGTCTGTGTGTCTTAACATCTGCTTAGACTTTTGATTAATATTTAAATAAACATATTGGAAAACATTTTTTTTTGCGGAAAATTTTAGTTGAATTAGCTGAAAAAGCTATTTTAGTATGAAACTAGTAAAAACGACAATTTTGCAAATTTTAATAAAATTTAGCATCATACTTTCTCTACCATTTTATTAAAGTTAAAACCATCGAATACCTATTTTATTATTTTAGTATCGTGCTAACTTGATATGACTTTTTGACATTTGCAAAGATCGAAACAGGTCTGTTTACTTAGTTGTTTGCACGAACTGTCATTGTTTTGGGTGTGTTCAGAAGCAGTTTATTAAGAAAATTGCTTTAGTAAGATACTCGTACTAGTAAGATTGCAATTAAGAAACAGTTAGAAATCTACTTAAAAGTTAGCAATTTTTTAAGTAGTATCATACTAATACCTTAATTCTGAGCTGTTTAAAATTTTGTGCCAATATCTTGCAAAAGTGTGAACTATTAGTTTTTGAAATTAGTTCCTTAAATATATGTATATTATTAAATACTTAAAATTGACATCCCAAATTATTTTCTTGAACAATTTTAAAGAAATTTCTTATATAAAAAATTAATTTAGTAATAAAACGATTTTTAAACTTTGTTTGCATAAATTCATACTTTTCTAGAAATCAGAAATCTAGGCATTTGAACATTTTTATCTCATCACATGTTTTAAATTTATTTTTGAACAATTTTTAAATTCCAAAGTAATCTTACATAAGAACAAGTACGTGCGATCAAGCCGTGCATTTTATTTTTATTAATATCGTTAAAATTTGGGATGCGAATTGTAAGTATTTCGTAATATAGATTTTAAGAAATAATTTCAAAAAATAATCGTTTAAACATTTTGAAGATATTGATTTTTCAAACACAACAATTTCTTGAATATTCTTAATTTTTCCTCTAGAGAATTACCGAAGACCCTTAAGTACCGAGTTTGAAGAAAATACCTCCAGTAGCTTAGGCTAAAGAAAATTTTTTTTGTCGAGGTACAGACATACAGACAGACAGACGGAATTGCCGCACCCACTTTTTTGTGTTCTCTATCATGGTAATGTGAACTTTGATCAAAATCTCGAGATCGATTTTTATTTCCAAATGCAGAATTTACCCTATAGTTCCTGTACCGCAAGTAAAAGTGTTATGTAACAGTTTTTAACTTATTTAGGCTATTGAAATATTGATATAGAAATAAATGAATAAGTAAATGTTAAAACAAAAAATATTTTGTTTGCATATTATTTATTTTTACTTGCGACTTATATGTAGGTACTCGTACTATAAGGCAAGTTATGCATTCGTAAAAAAAATCGAACTCGAGATTTTGATCAAGGTTGACATTACGATGATAGCGGAGACCAACAAAGTGGGTCTCGCAATTCTGTCTGTCTGTCTGTCTGTCTGTCTGTCGGTTCGACTACAGCCTAAACGGCTCGGCCGATTTTCTTCAAACTTGGTAGATATGGGTTTTAATTTTTTACCCCCGGACGTTTTTTTCTATTTTTTTTTAAGACCAAAAATAACGGTACCTGCCATACGATTTTTTTTCGAAATTTTATAAATATTTTTTTTTCTCAAAAACTGTCCCACAGAATTTTTAAAAAAAAATTTGAAAAATTTCATTTGGTGTAAAACTAGCCTAGGCTGTTATTTTTGGTAGCCCCCTGGGTCCATTTTTTTTTGTTTTTGATTTTCTCGAAAACGGTACAGCCTATTTAAATAATTGTTTTTATGCCAAAACTCCTCCAAAGTTTGAATATTATTATTCAAATTTTCAATTTTTTATTTTTTGGATTTAAAAAAAAAATCAAAATTTTTTTTTGGAAACTCAATATTTCGAAAACCCATTGCTGAATGTTTTTCAAACTTAGCAAATAAAAGTTTCTTAACATAATCTACAAGATTTGAGAAAAAAAATTTTGTTTGATCTAAAACAAACGGTAGCTTCCATACAAATTTTAAAAAATGGTTTTCAAAAATCGCATTTTTCTCGAAAACGTTTCCGAGAATTTTGCTAAAATTTTTTTTCTTTTGATTAATCTTTACGATTTATAATTTAATAAAAAAAATTTTAAATATAGATATTACTGACTGTACCTACCATATAACGATTTTTTCGAATTTTGAATTTCTCATTATCGACATAACGGATTTTAATAAAATTTTTTATAAAAAAGCTCCTAAAAAGTTTAAAAAACATTGCATTTAAAAACTTAAGAAAAAATATTTTTTCAATTTTTAGAAAAAAAAAAGTAATTTTTTTTGTTTGAAAAATTCGATATCTCAAGAACGGCTTAGTATTTTTTACTTGCGACTAATAGGTACTATAAGGCAAGTTATGCATTCGTAAAAAAAATCGAACTCGAGATTTTGATCAAAGTTGACATTACGATGATAGCGAAGACTAAAAAAGTGGGTCTCGCAATTCTGTCTGTCTGTCTGTCTGTCTGTCTGTCTGTCTGTCTGTCTGTCTGTCTGTCTGTCTGTCTGTTCGACTACAGGCTAAACGACTCGGCCGATTTTCTTTAAACTTGGTACATATGGGTTTTGATTTTTTCCCCCCACACGTTTTTTTCTTTTTTTTTTTCAAGACCAAAAATAACGGTACCCCCCATACGAATTTTTTTCGAAATTTTATAAACATTTTTTTTCTCAAAAACTGTTCAACAGATTTTAAAAATAAAGATACAGAAAAATTTCATTTAATTAAATCTAGGTGTTGGTTGAAAAAAATTTTCCGAAAAATGGTTATTGAGGGTACCCCCCATGGAACCATTTTTTTTGTTTTTGATTTTCTCAAAAACGGTTCAACCGATTTTGATCATTTTTTTTTTGCTAAAGCTCCCCAAAAACATTAATAAAATTGTGTACTCAAATTTTCCAAAAAAATTTTTTTGGATTTTTAAAAAAAAAAAAAAAATTTTTTTTCAGAACTCAATATTTCGAAAACCCCATGCTAGATTTTTTTAAAACTTGACAAATAAAAGTTTCTCAATATGATCTACAAAATGTGAAACAAAATTTTTTATTTTACCTAAAAATAAAGGTACCTACCATACAAATGCTAAAAAATTAAACAAAATGGTTTTCAAAAATCGTATTTTTCTCGAAAACGGCACCTAGAATTTTGATAAAATTTTTTTCTTTCAATTAATTTTTACGATCTTTAATTTAATAAAAAAAATTTTGAAATTAAGATATTACAGCTTGTACCTACCATAGAACCATTTTTTCGAATTTTGAATTTCTCATTATCCACATAACGGATCTTAATGAAAATTTTTATAGTGAAGCTTCTAAAAAGTCTAAGACACATTGCATTTCAAAACTTTAAAATAAATATTTTTTGAATTTTTGAAAAAAAAATCTATTTATTTCTTTTTTTCTTAAATTCGATATCTACGAAACGGGTCAATATTTCTTTTCGTAAATTTAATTTTTATTCGAACAATAATAAAAACTTTAAATTAGTGTACCAAAATTTTTTCTTAAAAAGCTTTTAAAAAGTTTGTATATAAAAGCTTCTTTTAAAGAAACCACTACAAGGACTTATAATTTTTGTTCTTGCATAAATTCATATTTGCATAGCATTCTGTTACTACTAAAAGAATTTAAAAATTAATTTGATCCTTATGAATAATTTTTTCTAATAACATTCGTTTTTAAAATTCCTAGTCTATTACATAGGAGCAAGTTCGTGCGACCCAGTCGTGCATTTTATTATTATTGAGATCGAACTATTTTACAAGTTCTTTTAGTGGTTTTACGCATTTTTTATATAGATATACATTTTTTTTAATCCAAGAGTACAGGGTGCATTTTATGGTTCAGGTCTATGTTTTTTTTTTTTAATAACTCTTTAAAGAAATACAATTTTATATTTTGTTGATTAATTAAATGGTCTTTAAAATTATGTATGGAAATGTCGGTCAAGTAGGCGAATCCGCCCGGGGTACAAAGGCAAGCTTTTGTAAGCACATTTTACATAACAAAGTTCGCAGAAAATTTCGTATGCTTATTTTTATTCGATAAGAAGTACCCGGACATTCAGTAACAGTTTGACTTACTGTATCAATCTTTCCGGGTGTACGTTGGCTTACTTGAAGCCCAGTCATTACTTTAATTGTAAGTATTTAGCAGCGTTTTTTGCGGTCTCGAGAATATGATAGTTCCAAGGAAAATCGTTGTTGACACACATACTGAGTACTGAGACCTCTCCGGCTTCTTCGATGCAAGTGCCATTCAAGGACAATGGCGTAAGGGGGACATTTTGCTTCAACGAAAATAGACAACATTGAGTTTTCGAAGCATTAAACTCTACACGATTATGTACACCCCCCAACAATGCTGTAAATATCGTATTTTAATGAGACAAAAGATCATTTATTAAAATGACGAAGAGAGTCGGAGGCAAAATGGAGGCCTGCATTTATTTATTTTGTGAAAATCGTATTGAACGGTCAAAAGAATAAGAGTTTCATTGATACCAAACGCACACATCTTCGATAAATGATCAAGCGCAATGATATGTTTCACTCTTCGGTGAGATATGCCATCAAAGTACCAGTGAAACGATTGCTGCGAAAGTCGAATTGCCGATCATTCAGAAGCTTTCGATCTTCGAGATATTTCTTGAGCTTAAGATTGATCGGCGAATCCATGGCCTTGGAAATAAGGGACGTAAGTGCAAATAGTCGGTAGGAGAAGAGGCAACAGGCTGAAAAAATGCTGTTTTTCATATTTTGGGGAAGATTCCAGAACAGTAGGAGCGATGGAAAAGCGTAATGGTTTTGTCAGCGATAAAGAACACTTGTTCAGATGAATGATATTTTTGTATATCAAGATCTCGAAGGGCTCTTGCAACTGTACGAGTGCGGAAGTATAGCTGTCTCATTGAATGATTTACGTTCTCAAGTACAGGAGGGGCAATATTGCTAACAGGCAAATTAGAAATAGCAGCAAAATAAGTTGGGAGTAAATTTGACTTATCTGAAGAGCTAGTTATAGGTTTTCGTTGTAGATGAGCGTTGAACAAATGACCAGAAATTTCTACTGCCTTTGGGACAATGCAGGATTTTTTGCCTTTATTTCTGATCATATAAGAATTTGGTTGTTATTATAACAGCGTAGCAATGGTTTCGGACTTATTTTTTTTTTTTTTTTTTTTTTTGATTTTCTTCAATTGGATTGGCTATTGGCTTTGTAAGAGTGGAAACTTAGTTCTCTCAACCTGATAGTTTCTTTGCAGCTTATATCGAAGCAAGACTTTTCTTTAGGTTTTATACTCTTAATTTTACTAGGAATAACAGTACACATTTCCATCTTGTGATTACTATTGCGGAAACATAGTGACCAGTTAAAGATTCGAAAAAAAATTATCAGGCCTGAAAAATTATTTAAATGAAATATTTTTTATAATTTCAACACTCTGCTGCTGCGTTACACCCTTCATAATCGACCACTCTACTGGTTGTCACTGAACGAACTGTCAAATGCCAACTGACATACATATTTCATTCACACAGAAATGGCAACCAAATAAAATTGACCTGGAACATAAAGCGCACCCTGTAGCTGCACATGAGAGCAAATATGTACAGTGCGATCCAGTCGTGCATTTTATTTTTTAACCCCTTGTCACTGCACTCTGTGAATAAGCAACAAATATTGGTCATCATTTGTCATAATGTTGTAGATACGGATTACTAGTATTAATTGTCTATCCATCCATGAATTATACATTTTCAATATTTGAATATTTTGTGAATTTCAATCAACAAAGCACTTTGTTTGATATTTTACCTTTTGGACTTTTAAACTGCTAGATATCAATAGGATTTTCATTTGATTCACAAAGGATCTTGTTGCTTATTTAAGCGTTGATAATTCAAATGCCTTCCGGGAGTGTTCACATTCATTGTTTGACAGTTACATTTTGTATTCGTTAACACGTTTAAAATGTTTTATTGTTTTCTACCGAGTGATAGTTAAAGCTTGTAATTAAATTTTTAAATTGAGTTAAGGGTGATATGGAATTGTGGGATACTGCATGAGGTAGCATAATAACTTCAAATTGACACCGCTCCATATAACTGGTGCGGCCAAATATCTTGCTTTTAGTTATCGAAATTAAACAAAATTGGAAAGGGAAAAAAAGCTGTAATAGCCTTCTACACCTGCAGAAGAAGGCAAGAGATGGTGACCCAGCGAAAAAACCATTCATTGGATGTACTCAGCCATTATAAGGCCTACACGTATGCCTGTTTGGTTTGGTGGCCAGCCTTAAATAAGGTAACCAATTTTAAGTCTATGACAAAAATTCAGAGACTGGCATGTATCGGCACAACAAGTGCCCTACGGGTAACAACTCAATCTGAAACGAGAGATGTTTAGACTGAGAAGACATTCACCAGATACTCGTAGATCCAACCGACTTCAAGTTCCAGATAATTTGTATGAACACAATCATTAATTATTTTTCAGTTCAACTCAGTGTTCTTTTTAGATTTTTGAATGGCTTCATTGTCTCTCCGTTTGATATTGAAGTAGCTTCAATCGTTCATAGTCATTTCTTCTCTTGATATGGGCTGTTTTACCTTGTGAGGAAGTAGTAGCTGACGGCGCATGGGTTAGCGTTTTCGACGTCTAATTCTACTTCTGCATATAGTTGCAAGACTTCAGTAGGATGCGTACCAATGCATTTCCCGAAGGGTTCACACCCTATTGGAAACTGAGTTATCCATCGATAGCCTGTTGCAACAGTATACAAAGAAAGCTGCCCACAAGATCTTCGTTGTTGGTCGCTATTTTTTTTTTTTATTTAAATTTGTGGTCAAGCCAAACTTTTGAAGATAAATTTTAATAATACATTTCTCTAATAATTTTTTTTACATACTTTATAACACTGTTTTCCTTCGCGGTGAAACCGGTCCCAATATTTTGGCATTTTTTGTTTGAAGATCCAAACGATCCCACACCTTTGGTCATATCGACGTTTGCTTCCATAAGCTCAGTAATCTTTGAAAATGTATTGTTGTTCGTTCTTTTTATATTAATTATTTTATTGTTAACTTTATTATTAAACTAGCTGCCCAGTCAGACGTTGTTCTGCCCTTTTTTCTCTAAAACAACAGTAATAAAACCTATTTCAGAGTAATCACTTTTCATATTTATAGATTTACATATGTCTCCAGGATAAACATCGATTACTTACAAATATAAGTGTCCTATTTTGTACATTGCAAGACTTTAGTAGTAGTAGTAATAATGTGGTATTTTCATTGTAATGTCTTATCGTACACGATATTTTTTGTTTGATTACCTGGTGCGTAAATAATAAATAAATAAAGCTGTCGGTTTTCTGACGCGAGAGCAAGCAACATACAACCGTCCATGAGAGAGGCATGGGTTTTCCAGATTGACGCCGCAAACATTCAACGACTGACCCTGTGATTTATTTATGGTCATAGCGAAAGCAAGCCGCACTGGAAATTGCAGTTTTTTAAATTCAAACGGTACGTCAGTTGGTACCATTGGGATCCGGGGTATCAACACATACTATCCCTTATATTTTCCCTTCAGAATATGGTTGCTTCGATCACATTGTTGAGTAATTTTTTCACTGCTAATCGAGTTCCGTTAGAAAGTCGCAGTTGGTTGATATTTCGAAACATTATGACCACCGATCCTACTTTTAATTGAAGATTATTGGGAGGTAATCCTGGCAAATCCAGTGAGTTTAAAAATTCTGGTGAATAATTGACAACGTCATATTTGTTAGTTGCGCAATCAACTGATTTATATGTCCTTAATTCAACGGCAATTTCATTTTGGATTTCGAAATTTATTTCATTTACATCCGTGTTTTTGGTAGCTAATATAGCTCATTCACTCAACCAACAATGATTTCTGCTATATTGAGCTACGTTTGGGAACACCTTTTCTATAAGCTCAGTTGTTGATTCCGTAAACTGACAAAAAATGAAAGGAAATGTAATACAGCCTGTCATAACATCTACAGGGATTTTACCATTACCAATTTCAATTAGTTGTTTTGAAAATATTTCTCCAGATCGATCATTTTGCAATTTGACACGAATATTCTTGTTCAAATTTAGTACCTTAATTTTTGTCCACAAAATTGAGGACTTCAAACATGCATTCAGTACATCCGCTGTGGAATAACTGGTAATGTTTGACGAAAATCTCCTGCTATCAAAATCATCGATCCACCGAATCGGTTTTGATTGCTTCGCAGATCGTTCAGAGTTCTGTCTTATGCCTCCAAAGACTTTTTATGTGCCATCATGCATTCATTCCATACTATCAACTTGCATTGCTGAAAAACCTTTGCCCTTGCAGAGTCCAAATCCATCATTTAAAACAAAAATTCAGAGACTGGCATGTATCG
The DNA here is from genome assembly GCA_911387755.1 of Chrysotoxum bicinctum. Classification (NCBI taxonomy): domain Eukaryota; kingdom Metazoa; phylum Arthropoda; class Insecta; order Diptera; family Syrphidae; genus Chrysotoxum; species Chrysotoxum bicinctum. The sequence goes on from OU426989.1 coordinate 155,300,285, forward strand.
GCACAACAAGTGCCATGAGAAACCACACCAACCTACGTGGTTGGTCCCTAGGCGTCACAACTCAATGGGAACCCACATGAACAGAATCAACACATCTAACTTATGCCGGACGAAGAGCTGGAAGAGAGCTCATCTCACTTTCTTTGTGAATGCCCCAGCCTAGCCAGAACTGGAAAAGATGATCTCGACTTTTTAAACGAACTGGGCAACGCGACGTCTCATTTTTGCCACTAGAAGGCATTGTTATCTTCATTTAGAAATCAGTATGTTTCAGGGAGGCACCTCATACCTGAGACTTCCACTAAATCCTTCCTTTACCCTTTCCATTCCTACATTATCCACAATGTACATATTCATTGAGATCCGGGTGAGGCGATTCGGCTTGCCGCATCATCACCCTACCTAACCTAAGCTTATCTAACTGTGCCGCATCACATTAAAAAATTCGGAAAAATCCTTTCAAACTTTTCGAAACACGCACAGGATTATAGCAAGTTACTATCTTGTGACTTTTTGATTGGATACTTGTTGGTTTTCAAGTAAATAAGGATACGACCAAGTAGTAGTAGAAGTTGGGAGAAAAAGTCACAATGGATGGCAAAAACGTCGAAATAGTTAAAGAGTTCATCTAACTCGAATTTAATCTTTTTGTATTGCACAAATGACCCCTTTAGTGGTAAGGTTTACGGAGCACGTTCGCAGTACGATGTCAAAGTTGTGCTAAAGGAATCTTTTTAGCAGATTCATCGGTAATAGACATTGGTTTGATGATGGCGTGCACCGCAAAAACTTGACAGAAGTTACACATCCGAAAATAATGAAGCATAAAACAAAAGCTACTTTTCAAAACATCAGCTTAATGTGCACACGCCCCTACCGATAAAGCTGAGGAATCTAACAAGGAGGAGTTTTACGACCTCCTGGACGGAGCCTACGGAGCCTGTTCGGAGTACGATATCAAAGTCGTGCTCGGAGATTTCAATGCTTAAATCGGGAAGGAAAATATCTTTGGCGGATTAGTTGGAAAGCACAGCCTCCACGAAATGACAACAGATAACGGCTTCCGAGTAATCGACTTTGCTGCAGCTCGGAATACGGTGATAAGTAACACTAGGGTCCCCAGGCGAAAGATACACACAGCAACCTGTCGATCTCCAGATGGTCGAACCGTCAACCAAATTGACCACGTGCTAATTGGCACAAGGCACGCGTCGAACATCTTGGACGTGCAAACTTTCTGAGGTGCAAACGTAGACTCTGACCACTTTCAAAGTTCAGAGCCCGACTGTCCAACGAAAAGAAAATGAGGACCGCCCAAAGGAAGAAATTCAATATTGCATGCCTTAGCACACCTGATAAAGCCAGAGACTACAGTGAACAACTGACCGGGAAACTTTTTGCCGAACTCCCAGCCACAAGCGTCAACATCCAGTGGAGCCAGTAGAAGTAGCCGAGTCCACCATAGGCTATCAACCACCTAGGAAAAAGAACCCGTGGTATGATAATGAATGCGCGGTATTGAAGCAGGAGACGGAAAATGCACGAATGCAAATGCTGCAACGGAAAACAAGAGCAGCAAAAGAGGAGTACCGTGAAAAGAGAAGGAAAGAGAAAAAAACCCTGCGCAGAAAGAAAAGAGCAGCCGCAGCTTCTCAACTCAGGTATCTCGAGGAGTCTAGCACCACCACAAACACCCGCCGGTTCTATAAAACAGCCAAACAACTGGCATCAGGTTATAGGACCGGCACGCAAGCTCTTCGAAACAGCGAAGGGAACCTAGTCACCGAAGCACAGGGAATTGTAGACGTGTTTAAACAGCATTTCCAGCAGCTGCTTAATGGGCATTATTTAGACGAAACCACAGGGGAACAAAGAAGCATAAGACCAGTCAATGAAGATCCAGTCCCGCTACCCAGTACTGAAGAGGTTAAGAAAGCCATACGCAAGCTTAAGAATAACAAATCCGCAGGCTCGGATGGCCTACATGCGGAACTCTTTAAGTATGGAGGAGATGTCCTGATAGGGTGCATGCATCAGCTCATCAACCAAGTGTGGGAGGAGGAAAGCATGCCCGACGACTGGTCAAATAGCTCCATATGCCCAATCTACAAAAAAGGCGATCCTATGTCCTGCACAAACTACAGGGGCATATCCCTGCTTAATGTTGCCTACAAGATCCTATCCGCCGTACTATGTGAGCGTCTAAAATTTTTCTGCAACACTATAATCGGCACGTACCAGTGTGGCTTCAGGCCATGCAGATCAACGATAGACCAAATCTTCACATTGAGGCAAATCCTGGAAAAGACCAACGAATTTCAAGTCGCGACCCACCATCTTTTTTCACCAAAGCTAAGAGCTTCTATTGGCGATGTCGGAACTCGGGATCCCGAAAAAACTGATCCAGCTATGCCGCATGACGTTACAAAATACGCGGTGCAACGTGCAAATGGGTAACAGCTCATCCGAGCTATTCCAGACATATACAGGCTTCCGACAAGGAGATACGCTATCATGTGATTTCTTCAACCTAGTGCTGGAGCAGATAGTGCGCAAGAGTGGTGTTAACCTGGAAGGCACTATCTTCAACAGGTCTTCCCAACTGCTTGGCTATGCGGACGACGACGGTTCGAGACGACGAGGAAGACCGAACTTCCGCTATAGGGACCAGGCGGTTACAGACGCAAGAACGCTTGGTCCCGACGCCTGGAGGCAGCTCGCGAGGGATCGCAACCGATGGAAGACCGCAATAACTCAGGCAGAGACCTTCCATGGATCGGTAGCCGGTTAAGTAAGTAAGTAAGTAAGTAAAACAAGAGCAGGAAAAAGGAGGAAAAAAAGATCTATGAGAAGAAAGCACGGTGGGAAAGCTACTGAAGAAATAGAAGAGTCCCGCGATCGAAACGACACTTTGAGGGTTTATGTAAGCAAATACAAGTACATAACTGGCTACTGATTATAAGACCGCAATCAAGATTTGTTAAACTAAATCTGCTGATCTGATCTGATATTGACAGATAAACTATAGCTATGTATAGTAAGAAATAAAAATTTGTTTTTTGCGCTGAATTCGAAGACAGAATTTTTTGTGGGAGCTAAAATTTGTAAGCGATCTGCGCAGTAGCAAGTTATAAACAAAAACACTTTGTACACAAAATGCAAAACCAGATTTCAGAAATTAAAATAATGCACTGATTGCAGACAAAACAAATCTGACAGCTGACTATAAACATAATATGTGGTGTTCGTGAACACTCCCAAAGTATAAAACCATTGTTCCGTCGACCAAAACTTTGTTGAATTTTACCCATTTGAATTGGGTTCGGGTTCAAGTGAAATAAAAAGTTGACAATCGCTGATAATCAGCATGTCTACACTTACTCATAATGCTCAATAAGCTCTCTCCATTTTGAAGTTCTTACAAGGTTGCCGTAGTGAGCATTATAAATCACCTCTAATCTGTGACAAATATCAATAGGGTTACCGATTGTTGATTAAGATTTCATAGTCAAATACATTTTTAAATGAATTGAATATCTTCTTTTTCCGGTTTTATTTTTAAGAAGATCGTAAAATTGTTAGTTGCGTCAACGTTCTCTTGCTTTTTTTTTACATCTATGTCCTTCGAAGAACTTGAAGCGATTTTGTATGTTATACATGTACATATGACGTACATACATATGTATATCTACACAGCACGAAATTTTTTTTCAAGTGCTAAAAGTAACTTTTTGTTGCAATACTCTATTTAAAAAAAAATAACAACAAAATCAAAACTTATTGAACCGAACTCCAATAGCCAACAATTACATAACTATATTTTAACTGTAGATAGATCCTGATTGAGGAAAAAGCCTCAACGATTGCACAAATGATGAAATGGTAACTCTGATTAATTGTTTTTATTTTTAAAAACACAATAAGACTTAATGGACCTCTGGCGATCAATCTTCGTCTGCTCTCAGATCTGAAGCAAGTAGGTCATGGTGGGATTATCGAGGGTTTAATGAAGATTACAAAAACAATTTCAATGAAACTCAGTGGTTCTATTTTTTTATTACAGTACCGAGTAGTCTAGATGAGAGCCGTTCATGCAGCAACAGGCACCAGTGTTCTGGAAAATGCTCTGCCATAAGGTATGTCCTAAAAATTTCAAATTAGACAGAGCAATACATAAATTCTTACAATAGAAATGTTTGATTTAGAAACAAAATTGTGTTTAGAAATTTCTAATGTATTAACCCAACGAACAACGGATGTCTTTGAGACACCATGTATAACTCTGAAACCATTATATTTGCTTCCATTTCCAAGCCAATGAACTGTTAAGAGCATTTGTTGCAGCGGTGACATAGTATATTGGTTGCAATTAATTGGATGAGCAGTAAATGCAGCCAAGCGTTCAATCAAAAAATTTTGCAGAAATTCTTGTCATTCTGAATCGCTCCACAAAATATGGATCTTCCATAATAAAATTGATGCACTCCAAGATTCTTCTTTCCTTACATATACTGAATTCAAAATCATTAAATTTTTTAAAACGTCACTTCACGAGCTTTGAGAAAATATGGAAATGGAAACTCACCGCATATCAATGTACAGAAGAAATGTCAAATCATCATCAACTACTTTTCTAGCTGCATCATACGAGTACAACACTTACAGTTGGATGTGTGCAAAAGGAAAATATAGCTTATGTTAGTTAATACCAGGTGGCGCAAAATTAATCATCCAATTTGGTTTTTGAATTACTTTTTAACTAAATAAAAAATATGATTTTCAATGATGGAAATTTTATTTGGAACTTTTTTTTTCTGTTAAACGGAAGAGATAATATCCGTCAAGTGACTGCCGCCAGTGTGCCATTTGTTTCCACAAGATTTCCGGTGATAACTGTTCGCATTCCTGTCAAATGTTCTCCTTAAGGGCTGCGATTGTAGCCTCTCCTTCAAGTAGCCCAAAGAAATAAGTATGGGATGGTTAAATCGGGCGATCTTGCTGGCCATGCCAAATTGCCAAAACTGGAGATTACGAGATCAGAAAACCCTTCCTTTACAATATCAATATTGGCTCGTACTGTGTGTGCGGTTGCACCTTCTTGTTGAAATCACAGCCTGTATTGCCGATGACGTCTTTAAACAAATATGGCTCCTTCCGCATGAACGCTTTAAGTAGATGGAATGGCTTTTTGTGCATCAGACGCGGGTTTTCAGTGCCCCAGAACCAAATATTTTGATTATTTACATAACCGCGTAAGTTGAAATGCGCCTCTACGCTTATGATAATTTTCGACAAAAAATCGCCCTCTTCGTTGTTGAGGTTGAGGATGGCTCAATAGTAATTCACTATTTGCACTTTCTAGTGGAACATGGGTCCGTCTGGTGATGTCGACTTGTCGTCTGGTTGATGTGTCTTCATTCTCAGCGACATCGACAGACACAGCCTCGATATTCTAGGCCAAAAGACCAGTCAGGTCGCGGCCAGGCCCTACATGGTCTTCTGTGGGTTCAGTCTGTTCTTGCGGAGTATAGCACTCCATTGCTTTTCTGTTTGTATACTGCAGCTGTCTAGTTCAAAAATATCAAACATGATTGACGAACGACACCATTTGCAAAAATTACTCGTAGAACATATTTCGATAGGGTTATTCATTTTGCGCCACTTTGTAGTTATTAGATCTGTGGCAACAAAGAATAACAGCATAAGTCGAAAATGAGTTTTTGATACTATCCGATGAGCAACAAGCCATTCCCTCTGTCATATTTTTTGTGTTTTTATCTCAAACGGTTAATGAATTGCAGACAAAAGAAAAAAAGTCTTGTGCCTGATTTGTAATTGTAATTGCGCTGAATTGAAATCAAAAAGTTTAAAGTAGAAAAGTTTTCTCCTGGGGGAGGGTCGAAGGAAGAATAATGACTGTCTGATCTTGTTGTAAACAACATAGTAGATCAGGATTTAATAATTCAGAATTGAAATTTAAGCGAAGCAACGCAACTACGGTTTAACTAGTATACAAACATTCTCCCATCTTTCATTGCACAATGAAACTGAATAGAAAATTAAAAAAAAAAAAACTATTGATAATAATATAACACCTACGTTAGATCTACTGCACATTTTAAATGTAAACACAAAACCTCAAAATAACTTTATATGAGATAAAAGATTCGTGTTCGTGCAACTTACATTAGAAATTCACAATGAATTTTAATTTGCTCATTAAGATATAATGCCGGTGATCAATATCTAAACATTATTGATCAAACACAAATTTACAAGAAACAAGTTTTTGGATGACATTGAAGAAGATGACAACAAAAAAGAATCAAACTTCCGGGTATATGTCCCCTTTTTTTTACCTCTTCTTATCGGATGTACTTAAACAGAAAACATATAAATGCTTTTGAAAAAGTTGCGACATTTCATCCCTTCCAAAATCATTAAATTTTACATGCTCTATATGTATGCATGCACCTACCTACATCACAATTAAAACCCAGCAAAACTAGAACTTCAAGCACCCTTTTATGACACAGACATTTTTCATTCAAAAAACGGCAGCTGTTAAGGAAATAAGGTTCATGAATTGGTCACAAGTACTTGCTCTTATGACTACTTTGTGATTTTAAGTATTTTACGAATATTCATATAAGGTACTACATTGACACAAAGAATGGTGGTGTATTTTGTGTGGTTATAACACTGAGTAGAGCATACAACAATCAACAAAAATCATGTACCCTTTAAGGCAGGTAACCTAATGTAAACATAATTGTTTTCTGGCATTCAAAACGACAACAAAAACTAAATATGATGGAATTTCGACCACTGAGCGATACTACGTTCTATTGATGATGTATATAATATGCTTTCGTTCTCTTCTATGACACACATTTTTATGTATTTTTTTGTTTACTTAACACAACACTGACGGCCATATTATTTATCCTGGATTTAAATCAGATTTAAGTGAGTTTTAAACATATTTTTTTTAATCCGAAAATTTAATTCTACATACATATGTCCAGTTTATACTATTCACTAAAAAGATGCTAACCTATATACCCAATGCATTTAAAGCTCTTTAATCTCCGGATGCAAAATCGTTTAATCCAAACGTCAAATTTTATGAAATGTCATGTTCCATTTGAATGCAAATTAGAAATTGTCTAGAAATAATATTAAATAAGTTCAGAATGCTGAAGGCTTACGAATGAAATAACGAATGTAGACAAAATAGCAGGTGTTTTCCTTTTTAAGTTCGGAATAGAACCTTAGTTGTCAAAAAATTTTCTTTTTATAGCATTCAGAGCTTTGAATTTGTATCACTTTTTCCGTTCTGCACGCGCTCTGTGAGCTCCGAATAAAATATCAGAGCAAAAGAAGTGAAATACTGAACACGCCACTTTTGACACTCAGAAAACAAACCAGTGGTAATTTCGATAAATAATAATTTAAGAATTTACTACTAAAACTAAACTTATCAAATGACAGTTCGTGCTCAAGTATGTTTCACAATAGGTGTTTTTTTTTCTTTTTTAGTTCAGAGCAGAACCAGAGTTGTCAAAAAATAAATTGTGTTTCTTTTATAGTTCAGAGTGTTCAGAATATGTGTTTCTTTTTTCGGCCTGAATATTTTCTGAGTCTGCTCTATAAGCTCAGAGTAAAATAACTAAGCAGACAGAGTTAAATGCTTAACACAAGCATTTGACAGGTTAAAATGTAAAAAAATACTGACAGCTAAGTGTTCAGGTGAGTTTCAAAAACAACGCAGGGCACACTTCGTTCGGAGGATGTTCAGAAGATGCTCGACATGCTCGTTCACTCTTCAGAGCTCTGTTCTAAGCTAAAAAAAGAAAACCGCCGATTTACATATATCAGACAGATGTGAATACTGAATACACTCTGCTCATATCAAACTCCGTTTTCTCAAATTCTGCTCAGAGTAAAAAAAAAAACTCCTATTTTTTTAATTTAACACACAACAAGTTCGAATAAGAGGATGTTAGTTGTTGCTTTCGTTTTCCAACAGTAACTGCTTTATTTTGTAATAGGAACATAACAGTTTTGTATTTTAATACAATTTTGCAACTTTTTGAAGTAAAACTTCTTTTCCGACGTTGGGGGTCAAAACTTTTCTATGCAGCTGTCAGTGACATGTTAAAACGACACGTCATTCGTCAAACACAGCGACATGTTTTTAGAATACAGAATTTGTGTATTCTTTGCTTGAGGGAAAAGAAGTCTTACTTCTACCGCGCGTACATCAATACCATACGCACAACCTTTTTTCTATTATCTATCAATGTCAAAACGTCAGTCAATTTTTTACATTTTTACGAGTATCATGTAAAAGTTTACGAAAGAGAAACGTTTGGAAATTGTGTAGATAGGTAGAAATTTCCTATTTGTAGTACCCCTTGGCATAATGGTTAGTGCGTTGGGATGACATGCAGAAGAACTTGGGTTCAATTCTCAGCCGCTGCAATAAAGTTTTTCAGGATTGTACTGCCTCTTGCGAGGAATTGGAAAATCCTATAAGAGTAACGCTTTTTCATAAATAGTGCTGCTCATTAACCGTCTGAAATCGGTAGAAAATTGTAGGTGCTCCCTATTCCTGGTAACACGCACAGAGGAATGGTTGAGAGTTATAAGTCACTAGGACCTGGTTCTCTTGGATCTGTTACACCACCAAATTTATTTATTTAGGTAAAAATTTCGCGACAAGCAGTTTATTTCAGTAAGCTAATTAGGACGGGAGTGCGCCTTAAACTCGTTTGACCTGTGTATTTATGATGAGGGATTGATGACATCCGTTTAACCTGAATTTCAATATCGAGAAGAACCGATTAGACAACTTCCCGAAATTCATTTCAGAGTAGCTTACTCGCGCAGAGAAAAGAGATTATGTCTTTGATTCTCAGATCATATAGTTCGTTCAGGTCATCAAGAAATATCTTTCTGAATGGTTGATCTCTCATTTTGTCTAAAGGAGACCATTTGGAAATTAATTAACTGAAAATTCTGAGTCGCTGATCACACTTTTAGAGCGCTCACTCCACTTTTAATTTGCCATAATCGTTTCACAAGACGGAATGTGCGTGCTACAGAAGATAAATTCGGGTCAACATTATTCATTATTGAAACTTTCTGTACCTACCACGGTGTACGAAAGAACAATTAAAATTATACAGAATACAAACTTATCGTTCACAAAATTTACGATCCACAACTGAGTTATTATCAAAAGATGTCAAAATAAATGTCAAGTAATTGATGAGCCGACTTTCGACTATACAACAAGTCATAAGAAAAGGCAATAAAGTTATATTCGATTTCCTTTTAAAGTTTAAACAAAAGTGGTTGTGTTTTCATTTACATACATATATATTTAATCATTTCTTTTCTAGACAATCACCCTTATTCCGATAGTCGTTTTACTAAAACGCCAGTAAAACGACAAGGCTCTAGAAACCAAAATTGAAATTTTATTAAAACGATTATCGTTATAATACTTAGAAAAGTGAAGAACATAGAGAACGCTACCCTTTTCGTATTATTTAAACACCAAAATGTGGTCACTGGAGTCTTCTCGTTTTCAAGGCGTTTTATTAAAACGACTACCGGAATAAGGGTGAATAACATTTGGGAGTTCGAGCCGGATTTCACGTTGCGAGTTGCAGTTCAAGATTAATGCTGGGCTTGGCGCTACCCATAGCATTCAATTCGGGCCATGGGCGGGGGTTTGAACAGAACTCCCGGAATATTAACATGCAGACATATTTGGCGATATATTTACACACAAGGAATCAGACAACGTACGGATCGATTTGCTGAAAATATGACAACTGTAAACAAATAAGTCAATTTAACTCCGTTCAGAGAAATTGGAAATCTCTTAATCTAATTGTAACATACTTTGCGTAAATATTATTGCCACCTTCACGAACTGCTGCCTCTCACCATGTGGGACTGCAAAAGTTTGAAGAAAATCCTAAATTTCATTCTTATGCCCTTAATCCTAGTACATATGTACAGTTGTGTTCATAAAAATATCAGTGCTGGGGGGTTATTATGAAAAACGATACTCGTTAAAAATAAGGCGTATTCGTTAAATTGCGATTAGGAAAAACGATTGCAGTAGTACTTAATCGTCAAATTGCCATTAAGAAAAACGAGAATCGTAAAAATGACGATACTCGTATTTTTATTTACGAGTACCTTCAGCTATCGTTCAGCTTTCGTCTTGGCGGTAGTTGTCAAATGTCATTTATTTTTTTATTTTTGTTTGGTTGGTTTTTGTTTTGTTAAGTGAGCAAAAAAATGTAAGTAAATAATAAATAAAATTGTGAAAAACATAAAAAATAAGTTATTTCTAACCTTCTAGGCCTATACAAGTAATGCTAAAAATTATCATTTTTCGTTTTTGCCTAGCAACTTTTTTTGCTTTCTATTCTCGTATCTTGTAATCGCTCTTCGCCATGACTTTCGTTTTTTCGAGTTTCGTTTTTTCTGTCGTTCGTTTCGTAATTCATAATAAGGGCCCTGGTCACACTTTATTAATTAGTCAATAATTTTAAACACGCAGATTCTTACAAAAAAATTTAAGCCGTTATTTGCATCTAACATTTTGTTTCATTATTATATTTGAGGCTTTAAGTTTGTAATTGAACCTTAGTTTTTCCGTTGTTGACGCATTTGTTCAAGCTCTCTGAATATAGCGTGTTCATAAAAATAGCAGTGTCTTGCATTTAAAGTTAAAAAGTGTTAAACGTTCTCCTTTTTTTTATTTTTCGGTGTGTAAGAATTTTACTATTTGTATTTTTTAGTATTCTCAAGATAATATTATAGAAAAAATTATAAAATATTAGCTCAAAAAAAAAAACAATGGGTCGGTCAAAATATTGCAACGAAGAAACTCGAAGTTTAATAAGAAAACTACGTTTGTAGAGGAAAACTTACCAGGATATTCAGGAAATCTTATGAAGTTCAGCAACAAAGATAAGCAATACTACGTTTTCACCAAAGGTAATGGATTTACCATAAATCTCCTTTAAATCTCGTAGATTTACCATACAAATATAAATCACCTCAAATGAAGATTTAAGATAAATCTCCTTTAAATCTTCTAGCAATCAGAAGATTTGCAAAACAAACAAACCTTATTTTGTAGAACGCACCTATGTAAACCCACTTTCTTCATTGACAATCAACACAAAATAGAAATATCTGTTTTTTCCTGTTTACTATCCAATTGCAATTTTTTTTTCTCTTGTCCAAATTGACAATTGAATGACAAGACAGAGTGAAAACGTCAAATAGATCTCAGTTTCTTTAGTGAAAACACTTCAAGATCTATTTTAAACCTCTAGCGAATTTACTCTTGGTGAAAACGTAGTATAACGCTATAAAATGGCAGAATAAACCGGAAACACGCGGCCCAAAAAGGATGACGAGTGTTAGAACTGACAGAAAAATTATTCAGTTATCTAAACAGAACCCTTTCATAAGCTCCAGAGAAATTAAAGATTGAAATGTCTGTAAGCGCTCTAACCGTACAAAGACGTCTTTTGGATGCCAAATTACCAGCCCGAAGGCCACGCAAGGTACCACTATTGACAAAAAGGCATGTGGCAAAGAGAATTGAGTTTGCCAAAGCGCATCGAGATTGGCCATGAGATAAATGGAGGAATATTCTGTGGAGCAATGAAAGCAAAGTCGTTCTTTTTGGATCCAAGGGTCGTCGGGAGTATGTGAGAAGACCACAAAATGCAGCAAACGATCCACGATACACTGTGAAAACAGTGAAGCATGGCGGAGCGAAAATTATGATATGGACTTGCTTTTCTTACTATGGGATTGGGCCTATCTATCCCATTAAGGGTATAACGGATGCAGCTGAATATGTTAAAATTCTCGAGGAGGTCATGTTACCCTATCCTAAGAAGGAAATGCCGTTGGTTTGGGTATACCAACAACACAATGACCCAAAGCACACTTCAAAAAGGGCAAAATCATGGTTCCAGGAGAACAAGTTATGTGTTATGGAATGGCCGGCTCAATCCCCTGACTTTAACCCCATTGAAAATTTGTGATGGAAGTTAAGAATGCGGTTCATGAAGCGAAACCGAAGAATTCGAAAGAATTGTGGGAAGTAGTGCGAGATTCTTGGAACGCAATACAAGTCGAGAGGTGTCAAACTTTAGTGAACTCCATGCCACGAAGATGCATTTCCGTTATTAAAAAAATGGTTATGCTACGAAGTATTAATGATAAGCTAAAATATTAATATAGTTTCATATGTTTTTTACAGTTTTTCTGACTTTTTTCGTTATAGATTCAGAACATTCAGATGCACTGCTATTTTTGTGAACAGCCATAAATTTGGAAAACGCTTCTTACTGTGATAAAAGCAACGGTAAAAAATCAATCTTTATATTTTCTGTTAATATAAATAACTTAAATTGTTATTAGAAGTTTAGTGAAATATAGTATAACGTTGATAATGAAAGCCTTTTTGTTTTATTTGGGGAGCACTGCTATGTTTATGAACACGACTGTAGATCACTCTAAATTTTTAATTCTGATTTAAAATTATCTGCAAAGTTTATCCGAGAGGTACAAAGTTCCAGCTAAGAAATCAAATTTTCGCTTCTTACTGTATATATGTAATTTACCTGTCAATTTTGAGCGATCGAAATAATTTTTGGGCACATTATTTAATTAATTTAATTTTATTTTGACAGATAATATTATTCTATTTTTGTGGAAATGAAAATCGGAAATGGGATATATTTTTGGAAACAAGTTATGACATTTTTAGTTCAGAATAGAGCTCTTAACATCCGCTGAACCAATCGTGATCTAAGCGCTTTGAATTGTTTTTGAAACACACCAGAACACTTAGCTTTAAACATTTTTTTTAGTTTCCACCCATTAAATAGTTGTGTTAAGCATTTAGCTCTGTCTGCTTACGTTATTTTATCCTGAGTTCATAGAGTGCACTCTGAACACGTTCATATTATGCTCACAACGAAAAAAGAAACAAATATTCGAAACTCTTAACAGTCTGAGCTAAAAAAGAAACACAATTTATTTTTTGACAACTCAGGCTCTGCTCTCAACTGAAGCAGAAAAGCTCATATTTAAGAGCAAAAATCCTTTTTATTTGACTGTATTTACTTAAAATCTTAAAAAAAAAAAAAAAAAACAAATAAAAATTTAATTTCTTGGACCTTATTCGGAATTCCCCCCCCCCCCCCCCCCACCAAAATGAACTTTTTTTTAACGAATCGATAAAAAAGTGTTTGCTATTGATAAAAAACATCAAATTATGGAGGAGAAACACTTTTTTATGGTAAAAAAGTGAAGTATAAGCGGACCACCCACAGTACTTTGGCCCTTATTCGGAATTCCCCCCCCCCCCCCCACCAAAATGAACTTTTTTTTTAACGAATCGATAAAACAATATTTCCTGTTGATAAAAAACATCAAATTATGGAGGAGAAACACTTTTTTATAGTAAAAAAGTGAATTATAAGCCGACCACCCACAGTACTATAACTAAAACTACTTTTTTATTATGGGATATTTTAGGATATATTAGGTTTCTTTTGCATTTACAGAAACTTTGAATTTACCCTATGGCCTATATTCATTTTTTTATACTTCACTTTTTTACCATAAAAAAGTGTTTCTCCTCCATAATTTGATGTTTTTTATCAACAGCACACTTTTTTTTATCGATTCATTAAAAAAAAGTGCATTTTGGTGGGGGGGGGGGAATTCAAAATAAGGACCAATTTCCTTTTATAGAACAACTATTTTTTGTGAGATATTCCCCACAAGGAACTTTTAAAAAAAATTTAGCTTGATTTAGCGGCAAAATTTTAAACAGCTTAGTATTAAGGTATTGATACTACTTAACAATTTGCTAACTTTTAAGTAACTAGTATCGTGCTAAGGTAATTTTTTCAATGAAAAACTTCTGAACACACCTAAGGTAATGGCAGTTCATGGAAAAAAACTAAGTAAAAAACCGGTTCTGATGTTTGTAAATGTCAAAGAGACATATGAAGTTAGCACGATATTAAAAAAATAAAATAGGTATTCGATGATTTTGCCCCTATAAAAGGGAAGAGAAGGTATGCTATATTAGATGAAAATTTGCAAAATCGTCGTTTTAACCAAGTTTCGTGCTAGAACAGCTTTAACATCGTAATAATTACACTAAAATTTTCCGCCTTTATCTTTTGTTAAAAGATGTATTTTTTTTAATTCTTAGATAATTTTTAAAAAAACACAAAATGTCGAAATAAATTAATCAAGCCGTTTTCAAAGCATTGCGTATTTGATATTTTAGAAATTTCATTAGCTATCTGCCAAAAAATTGAAGCCAACCATTCTAATTAAACAACTTGGAAAATAAACGTAAAGGCACATTTCCCCCCATATTTCCTATAATATATTGAATATAGAACGATAAAATATATTCTACTTTTTCTTTATTACCCATGCACATTGTTTAGCAAATGATGTCAACGATTTGTTTAAGTTTTTCGCTAAGATTCGAAATAAAAATTCGACTTAATTTCGAAAATATAGCTTCAGTTTATAATCCAGGGGGAACTTACGGAATAACTTTCTTTGAAAAACACGTTTCAAGAGATTCACGGACGATGATCTTGTAATAAAAAACTTGGCCTACTTCACAATAGATAAGTATAAAACGACCTCCATATCTCATTCTCAAACATCGGATAATAATAATTCCCAAAAAAAAAAGAAGCAAGATCGTTGAACCCTTTTAAGAAGTATGAAAATAAGAAACATATGGTCTCCTTAGCAATTTAAAAACAAAGCAGATAAAGAACACCCAGGATGAACTCCAGACATTTTACAAAAAAAAAGAATATCTATATAGAAGATCATTATTTGTATTTATTTTTAACCATACGATCCCCAATCCCCACAGATCGCTGGCAATTCAATTGAAAAAAGTCGTAAATAAGCTCCTTAGCCGATCTCTACAACTAAATTAAACATGTTCTCCAGACTACAGCAGCGTCTAGAAAGCTATGCAAATATTTATCACCTTAAGTGTTCAGCAGCAGTAGGAGTAGGTATCAGCAGGGCAGCTCAGATTGTTTTAGATATTTTTTAAACTTACGGAAATAAATGATTAAAATTGATCTTCAAACAGAAAGTCCTGTTGTTTCAGCTGTATAAAGATACGAATACTTAGTATCCAAAGGCGACTTTAACGTAAATGTTGTAGCTACGTGCACCGTTTTGTTGTTGTCGGTAGGTACTCACTTGGCACTCTTTCCTTTATTTTTTTTAAAACACAAATTTTCCAATCAAATTGGATTGGTATTTTAACTTTTGACAGAAAACACTCACAATGCACTCACAATGTTGGAATAATATACGGAAATAAAAGAAACGAAAAAGATGCACTCGAAAACGTACCACAATGACCGCAAAGAATGAACCAATGTTGCCACAATAATATTTTGAATACACAAAAAATATTTTGAAGTACAAATATTTCCACAAAAACTGTTTGAGAGAATTTAATCCAACGAAACCAACAAAAAAAAAACCCGAAAGGCGGAAGAAAACAACCTCAACTAATCGATTCGGAGGTTTCCGAAAGACTATCTTTACAGCAATGAAGCGCGGCGGCTGTCTTTTAAAATTCTCAATTCCAAATGGAAAACAGAACAAACGGGGGAATAAAAACGACTCGACTCAAAACTAGTAACTATTGTAATAGTTTCTTATTGTAGAAAAGCCGAAGGGAAATAATAACAAGAAACACAAAAAAAAAAAAGAATTACTACCGATCGTGTGGCGCACAGACGACAACGACGACTACAACGACGGCCACCGTGCCTGCCAATTATACAATGTGCACTGTGCGGTGCCCGGTGATCGGAGAATGCGCTGGCAAAGCAACATCGTGAAGCACTTGTGCTTTGAGAACCACATTGTCAATGTCTCGAACAAGTCTGACATAAGACTTGCTAGTTGCTGATAACAGAGTTACAGCTATCAAGTGGATGAAACAGGGGTTGCTCTGTTGACACTCTCTATCTCTATGTCACGCACATCACATATATTTACATGTCTTCCTTCACTCACATGGCAAGCCACAACTGAGAAAGTCCTATTCAATACAATGGTCTCACAATTGAGCGAAATTCTTGTCTGTTTTGCTCTGCAAGTGGATCAGTAGAAATGCCTAATCGATCTTATTCCCCCTTGTTCAAGAGCAATTAATAAAACAGAATTAACCTTCGTAAAAATTGTTAAGCGTGACGAATGACAAATGGCAATTCTTTGTACGACATCTTAATATTAAATGTCAGTTTTTCTGGTCCAATAGCCTGGGAAAACGGAGTATTCGCTCGATAAAAATTAATTCCTAAAATATTAAGATTGGTATCGGACGCGGAAGTCGCTCAAAGTTCTCGGTCTGTTTTTAAATATGCTTCGAATGTAGATGAAAGATTGTCAAACTAAAATCTATGTTTTGGAACAATTCGAACCAAAACGATACGGATACGAATACCCTTTATCAGATTATAGTCCCCTTAAGTAATTACTTTTTTGAGTTTATGGTTTTTCAATTGGCGCGAGTTGTTGTCTTGGTGACATCTGTCAAATTAAGAAAGTTACACGTTACACGATAGAACAGCACACGACCAAATGATAATAGCCGTGTTTTTTGAAAGAGTGAATAGCCAAGTTAAAAAAATTTTACACACAAAACAATAAAAACATCAAGAGTGAATATAATTTGGTCAGCAATCAGATTGAATATAGAATGGATAAAAATTGTTGTTATATTGAGATGTAGATGGCGCTTAAATTGAGTGCAGAAAAACATTTGCTTCGGAAAGATTGGTACTGGGATGTATTCTGGAATGCATCTTTTTTTCTCAGAGATTTTTATTATGTCAAGACATTTGGAAATAAAGCTTCATGTCTATTTTGTAAAAGACGTATAAAAAATTTCAAATGTCAATTGATTGAAAAACTTCTGAAAAACCTTAATGTTTTCACCGAAAAATCGATTTTTTTTTGGATTTTAGGGCTTTTGGAAACCATCTAGAAAGAAATACTCTAAGCAGGTCAAAATATAGTATATTACCCATCAACCAAGCCATAAACTGTTAAATTCCAATGGAGGATGGCTGAGATCTCGATGGGTTAAAAAACATCTACAAAATCTGATTTTTTTAACGAAAAATCGATGTTTTTGCTCATTAAAATTGTAATTTAGGGGCTGGCAAGAATATGGAAAGAAATATTCTAAATACGTCAAAATAAATTTGAAATTACTCTAAAATTCGTGTCAAACCTTGAGATTAAAAGAGAGTGAATATAAAAGTGACTATAATCGTTTTTTTTTTCAAATTTTTTTACTGAGTGGCTATCAATTTTCCATAAAACACGGCTAATAATGTGCAAAAGTTGCGCGCTATTTTACGGTAGGCGTGGTGTAAACTTATCAAGGTTTTGGTAGCCAAATTTGAAACTACCGGTTCGATAATCAATCAGAAAACATTCCTTCGTCAAAATAGCGCTATTCATTCCTGCGATCCGTGAAAGTGTACAAGAACTCGGCCTTTCGCAGACTTCAAATTGGCAAATCGTACAAGATTCAACTGACCCAGGAGCTGAAAGTACATGACCATAGGGACAACGCCATTTGTTTGTTCACTAGGCTTCAGATCGTATTGAAGAGGACCTCAATTTTGGCCGAAAAATCATCTTTAGGGACGAGGTGCATTTGTAGATGAATGGCTTTGTTAACAAGCTAAGTTGCCTCATGTAGGACGACACTAACCCACACTAGTTTTACCATGTTACAATTTATTCTCAAACAGTTACCATTTTGTGTGGATTTTGGGCGGGCGACGGCGTCATTGGTCCGTACTTTTTTTTAAAAACGAGGTTGGTGAGGCGGTCATCGTGAATGGCGAGCACTAAAGAACGATGATACCCAATTTCCCAAATTGAACCCTAATGACCTAGACTGCATGTGGTTTCACCAAGACGCTAAGCGTAAAACACCGGACACAGGGATTGACATTCTGCATGAATGATTTTAGGGTAAGTTTATATCTCGCATTGGTGACTTGAATTGGCTTCCATTTCATGCGATTTGACCCAGCTAGACTTTTTCTTGTGGGGTTTTCTGAAGTCGCAGATCTATCCAAATAAATGACATCTACCGCGTTTAAATGTCAGTTAAGCATAAAGCCATTTTAATTTTTTTCTTTTGACATAACAATTGTCATCTTTTAAATTTAGAAGTTTCAAATTCTAAATTTATTTTATGGTATTCAATTATATTTCTAAATGATTTGAATGTATTTTGAACACTCAATTCAATTTAATTTCAAAAATACCGTTATCAAAAGCATTGCAACTTTCAAATACCTGTCACCTTGAACTCGCCCAAAATTAGATCTAAGTACGAGTATTTTGATGTGGCGATTTCAGATAACGACCAAACTGTCAAAAGTCACATGAGATTTCATGTCTATTTCTTTTGTTGCCGTTTGTCAATTTGCATGTTGCATGTTATTGTTTATGTCTGCAATTACATGTTTTTGTACTTATCATTCTTATCAGATGAAATATTGAGCAACAACGTAAAATTATTTAGGTTCATTTTTAAAACTAATTAATAACAAATTTGAAGTTTTATCAGAGCACAGAAATATTTGTCTTGCTTTTAGCTGTCAACAAAATAATGGACAGACTTTTTTTGAGAACTCTCAAATTTGTCAAGAAAACCTGGGTCAATCCTGGGTAAAGTTGAACGAACGAACCTACTCGTATTATGTTCTCCGCATTTCTTTTTCAGCTCTGGCTTCAATTCTTCAGTGATTTGAACTAAAAAGGCTAGGTGCAAATTAAAAGCCCCAAAAGCCCATTTTGATGACAAAGTTTTATCACTGTGACGTGCTGTTCAACCGTGTAAATTGCCATGGTGATTTGGCATCAGTAACTGGATAATTAACAACAGGTTTGACAGATGTCACCAAAACAACATAGGCGCCAAAATCTACCTGTGCCAATTACTATATTTGGTAGAGCTGTGTCAATCAGGATCGATTCGATTTTTTTGATCCGATCAACGAAAAGTATTGATGATCGAAATCAATCATTTTAATCGATCTCAATCATTTCAATGAGTCTCGATTTTCGATATCAGTTAACTCGATTAACCATGATTTACTCGATTCCATTTGTTCTGATTCAATCAATGTGGATTATGAATGCCAAACGAACGGTGGGTTGAAGTCGGCATTGAAGAACATGATTGAACGAGTTGGTTGTTGATGTTGCAGGACGAAAAAACAATTGTTGGGATGAACTGATGTTATTTGATGTATCAGGGATCCGGTATGTTTAATGTGATTTTGTGGGTTTTTGGACGTTTCTCAATCAATCGACATCGTAGCCATCCTTTGATGAAATTCGACAGTTTATGACTTGACAAATAGAGGACGAATTCGGTTCTGACGTACAAAGTGTTTTTTGTACAAAATGTCAGCCGAAAGCCCTAAAATTGCTCTTTTCCGGAGCAACAAATAAAATCTCTTGTTCTTAAATTTTTTGACACTTTTTAATCCATGTACAAAGTAGCCATCATTCGATGATATTTGGCAATATATGGCTTACAATAATAGAGTATTTTGTGAGAACTATCAAAGCCACAAGTCAATCTTATCATCAAAATCGAAATTAAAATCGAATAGGAACAGTATTGAATCATTTCTGTGAAATGAAAATGATCGAATGATCGATCGATTGAAATGATCGGATCATTTTCGTAATCGATTGTTGAACGATTCGATCATTTGAAATGAACGATTTACACAGCTCTAATATTTGGAACTTCTTCAACGGCAGCTATAATTTATGAAAGGCATTTCGATCAAGGATCGGCCTTAAGACATCTGAAACAGTCCCAGTCTATTTGAGTTCGCTCAGATCGACGATTATTTTTCATCATGAAGTTTGTTGTACTACGCATTTTACTTCGTCTAATCTACTGTTTATGTTATGCCGAGCTCATTTAGCACTCCGAATTTGTTTAGAACAAAAAAACAAACACAAATTAAAATAAAATGCACGACTGGATCGCACGAACTTGCTCTTATGTAAAAGTACTTTGGAATTTAAGATACATTTTATAAATATAAAACATGGATTTAATGAGATAATAATGTTCAAATGCATAAAAATTTTGGGTTAAAATCCTTAGAGCCGTTAATGAGAAGGTCGAAAATCAAAAAAACGGGTCTATGGCAGGTACCCCTAATAACATTTTGCCCCAAAATTTTTTTGACCAAAATGTAGTCCATGTCCATAATATCACACTTAATTTTTTTTATCAAAATCGTTAGAGCCGTTTTCGAGATAAATAAGATTTTGCATTACGGGTGTATGGGGGGTACCCTTAGTTTTGGAGCTAAAAAAAAAATTTCAATTTTTCCTCTAGGGAATCACCGAAGACCCTTAACTACCGAGTTTGAAGAAAATACCTCCGGTAGTTTAGGCTGTAGTTCGAGGTACAGACATACAGACATACAGACAGACAGACGGAATTGTCAGACCCACTTTTTTCGTCTTCGCTATCATCGTAATGTCAACTTTGATCAAAATCTCGAGTTCGATTTTTTTTCCAAATGCAGAACTTGCCCTATAGTACCTACCTATATCGCAAGTAAAAATGTACCTTAAAAAGAATCACAAATTTTTTTGACAACCGAATTTCTGCTCTGAACTAAAAAAGAACATCGCTTATGTCAACCATATCTGCTTGCAATTCGTAAAACATTTTTACAATTTTCACATTCAGCACGTTGTTG
Organism: Chrysotoxum bicinctum; assembly: GCA_911387755.1. Lineage (NCBI taxonomy): Eukaryota > Metazoa > Arthropoda > Insecta > Diptera > Syrphidae > Chrysotoxum > Chrysotoxum bicinctum. The sequence continues at coordinate 155,321,182 of OU426989.1, forward strand.
AACGAACTACATATATAGTAAAATGACAAACATTCAACTAAAATATATATGTATGTATGTATATAGTTCATGATGCCTGTTCGGTTTCATGTATGTGATTGAAACAGGGATGTTAGATCCAGATGACGAATTGGCTGACCATTTATTATTATTCCAGGTTTAATGCCTTTTTTTAAAGCCAAGTGAGATCAAATTCTCATATAAATAAATTTTATTTCCAATCGTGAAGATGAATTCCACAAAAACTTCACTTAGCTTCAGCAATAAACCCAAAATAAATTCTTGCAAAAATCATGTAACAAGAAGAACATATTTGGAATAAATAATTATTGGAAATGATTGAAAAATTCCAATAAATTAAACTCTGCATGGAATACCATACGCCTAACATATGATACCGTACGCCTACGTCTATTGCATTCCCAAATGAAATAACTTTTATACACACATATATTATGTACATTCATACATACATACTTTATATGTCGATTTGAATATCTTATAGATGTGGAAATTCACCAAGAAGCAAATGTCAAATTACTCTTATGTAGGTAGGTGCTTCAAGCTGCATTCCAATATGTTTACAAGCATAATGTTAGTCTTCAATAATGAAAGAAAAACTAATGAACTAAATCAAGAATCTTGTCTATAGAAGAATGGAAATGTTCGAAATACAAACAATAGAACAATTAAGTTTTGATTGTTTTTGTGTGATTTTATTTAACATAAGAATACAGCTCTTTGTCAATCCAGAAAAGCTTGAACAGAGTTAACGTATGTAATTTCTTACATGGGTTCTAATAGATTCCGTGTTGGCAGTTGTTTGATTAGAATAATCAAATCGAATTAGTACTGAAGTCATGCTTTAATTTGTTGACTGTTTCTTTTAACTTTCCGAATCCACGGGAGATATATCACTCCAACGCAATGTTAATTGACATCTGTGACATAACATTTTCTTCTATCAATCTGCACTGGGCAAACCGTGTTAAGACATTTCCAGGCGAATCTATAAACAAATCTTAAAGGTTACTTAACTTTAAAATACCTCTAAGCAGCTCTTAAGTATGAAAACGGTATCTATAATCAATTTTCACATTTAAGTAACGTTACTTAAAGGCCTCTTAACTTAAACGCCATCAACCGCGTTAAAGGGTCACTTAAAGGCATTTTAAAATGTATTTTGACATATCGATTGTCATCTTTGAAATTTTGAAGTTTCAAATTGTGAGTTTGTAGGTATTGTTTGTTGTGATATTATATTAGAACTATAAAGTGCAACGATTTAAGAAACATAAAATTTGTATTGATTAAAGTATGTGTACGCGCAAAGGAATTTCGTCCACGCTTCCCTCTTAGCCTTTGAAGTGTTTGTATCGACACTTTCTTCCTCGTTGTTGGAAGAGAATAGGCGTTTTCCTAAATGCAGTGTTGCAGCGCATCGTGGATTTTGATGCCCTTGCAACGTTTTTCTTCACTCTGAAATTTACTTTTACAATTCATTAAAAAAAAACTCTAAAATTTAGAATTCGTATTTAATAACGTTATTTTATTGAAGCAAGTGAATAAAAAAAACCATCAAAATTCATGATGCGCTGCAACACTGCATTTAGGAAAACGCCCAATCTGTGCATAAAATAATTCTGTTTTGTAGTCTTTTATTGCAAAATTCTAAAATAAAAAAAGTTTCCTTGTAGGAGGCATCCCAATTTTCAGATCTTTTTCTTTTATTTGTGGCGGCGGGTGTGGGTGTGTGTTCGATAGCCATTTTTTTTTTTTGATTTCACAAATAAAAAAATGTGTCTTCCAATTATTTACTGAAAGAAGGTGTCACAAAACAGCTGTGTTGTATAAAATGAAGCAGCATTTGTTTTTTTTTCTGTACTAGATTTTCACATTCTTTTACGTTACGTGACACAACCATTGTTTAGTTAAGTACCAATGAAAAATCGATTATAGATACGAATTGAAGTTTCGTCATTTAAGGCCAAATTAAATATTTAAGTATGCTTAACTAAATAACCTCTAAGATGCAGTTTAAGAAAATCTTATAGATACGGCTGCGGAAAATTACAGAATAGGAGCATCATAACCAACAAAAAATGGAACATTCACCCATATTCCACAAGTCGTATTTTGTCTCGTACTCGTAGTCGAACTCGAACTCGTCTCGTATCAAAATCGTTATTCTTCAAGTCGTATACGTTGCGTACGAGAAGCTTAAAAAAACAACGTATATTGTCGCCCGTAGGTAATTGTCAAAATCAATAAATTTGAATTTAAAAAGTCATTTGTTGTTTTTTCAATTAAATTATTTTATTTGAAATGAAATTCTGATGAGATCCATTGATTTGAAGTGGCTCTTCTTCTATTTTATTTGTTTTTTCTTTTTGTTTTTTGTTTGTACGAGTTAGACTAAGAGCTCACAGCAATTTTTGGGTGTGATTGATAGCAAAAAATAATTAGCATGTGAAAGTCTTGCATACTCTAGTGGGAGCAATAGTGCATCAAGTATGCAGTTCATTCCAAGTCCAAATAATTGTGATAAGAACCTTGCCAAAATGTAGAGTTAAGCTCCCGATTGAAAATATCGAGGTCCAAGATGTTTTACAGACAGCCTTCTGCCTGCCAGACGCGATAAGAATATGCTACTTCTTACACTAAGAAAGCCACCTTCAAAACGTCTTGGACCTCGATATTTGCAATCAGGGCACTTAGCTCTTCATTTTGTAGTTATGCCAAATTTTGTATCCCAATTTTTTTAGACTTTGGAAAGAACTGCATACTTAATGCACTATAATGCACTATTGCACCCACTAGAGTATGCAAGACTTTCACATTTGTAAATAACTATCTATAAAAGGCCTATCTTATTATGCTAATTATTTTTTGTTATCAATCACACCCAAAAATTGCTTTGGACTCTCGGTCTAAGTGGTGTTACTGGCTTGTGATTACTCGTTATATTTTTGGACTATGTCAGTTTCATCTTCAGTATTTATCGTGTCGATTACAGGAGGAGGCTGAAAAACTCCAATGTTTGATCCTTGGGGATTAACAAGTTAAATTTAAAATGTTAGCAATGTACTTCTCAAATTTGCTCTAGCATATGGTTGTAATTTCACCACCCCTGTGCCTTTAAATTGCTGTTTATTGTGATGCAGTTTCTGTTTTAACTAAATACCTTCGATCATTGCAGACCTACAGAGGCATGAATTACAATTTGTTAAATATTTCTTACTTTAAGACAAGTTGGACCATTTCGGTCCGCCCAAAACTGTTAATTACACTGGTAAACACTGTTTTTGTCACACGAACTTTGTTATGATTTTTGTTTATGTTGATGTACCCTCATTAAAAATATATAACAGTTTTGTTTCTATCACATCCAGTTTTGGAAATTGCTGCACATTAGCCGTTCGGAATCGGCAGAAAATTGTATTAGCCCTCCGTTCCTGGTAACACGCACGCAGGAATGGTTGAGAATTGTAAGTCACTATAGGTCCTGGTTCACTTCGAGCTGTTGCACCACCAAATTTTTTAAAGTACATTTTATATTGGTTTATTTATTTGAACTCAACGTTATTTACGCGTTCATATTTAGTAAAATAATAAATCATTCTCAATTTGAAGCATTGGTTTGTGCATTGGAAGAAAATTTGGAGGTAGCAAGAGGCCATAGGAAGAGTGGAAAACTCGAAGCAAATGTTTAACAGTTTTGGGCGGATCTTTCGATGAAAATAAATAGCCTTGGGCCACCCATCCGAAATGGTCCAGCTTGTCTTAAAGTAAGAAATATTTAACAAATTGTAATACATGCCTCTTTAGGTCTGCAATGATCAAAAGTATTTAGTTAAAACAGAAACTGCATCACAATAAGCAGCAATTTAAAGAACAGGGGTGGTGAAATTACAATCATATGCCAGAGCAAATTTGAGGAGTGCATTGCTAATATTTTAAATTTAAATTGTTAATCCCCAAGGATCAAACATTGGAGTTTTTCAGCCTCCTCCTGTAGTCGATACGATAAATGCTGAAGATGAAACTGACATAGTTAAAGAATATAAGGAAGATTCACAAGCCAGTAACACCACTCGTACAAACAAAAAACAAATAAAATAGAAGAAGAGCTACTTCAAACCAATGGAGCTCATCAGAATTTTATTATAAATAAAATAATTTAATTTAAAAAACAACAAATGACTTTTTCAATTCCAATTTATTGATTTTGACAATTACCTACGGGCGACAATATACGTTGTTTTTTTAAGCTTCTCGTACGCAACGTATACGACTTGAAGAATAACGATTTTGATACGAAACGAGTTCGAGTTCGACTACGAGTACGAGACAAAATACGACTTGTGGAATATGGGTGAATATTGCAGTATAGCCTTAATAAAAGGTGGCCACGATAGTATATGATAAGAACAGTGTTGGTCCTAGGACACTTCTTTGTGGTACACCGGCTACAATTTTCTTTTGTTTCCAGTAATGTTGGTCTTACCGTACTCTACGGAGTCGGTTTGTAATGGAGGATTTCAGTTTTTCTACTCAAGTCCCAAGTACCAACCCTTGTCAAAGGCTTGAGCAACATCTAACAATATCATCTACAACAACCGTTATTCACTTGGTTTATCGTGGAATTTTTATATCACGACATTAAGAACGTAGATGAGTTGTGTACATTTGCCATGATTTAGTTAGTAGAGGAAAAAGAAAACTTCATGTAAGTGTTGCAGTGTTCAATGCAGCACAAATTTTTACAATGGACTTATCGCTTGGATATATGTACATAATGTACCTACATGTAAATGTATGGATTTGTGTGCACAGAGCTTAAAATGAAACAATGATAAAGACAGAAAAATAAAATAAACAAATAAAATTCGAAGCTCATTGTTCTCCCGTTGTAGGTTATTAATATTAATATTAATATTAATAAATCATTCAATGGAAATTGTAGTATTATCTCTTTATTATTGTAAAAGCATAAATTAAATGCTTCCAGCAACAAAAATGCATTACTCTTATTTACTTTTTATAAAAAAAAATGAAATAATTCATTCCTTTGATAGCTTAACAGAAAATGTCTTTCCACATGACAGTTCAGTGCTTAAATGTGTTTCATTTATTAAATTGGTGAGCTTGGGTACTCGGATTGACAAGGCCTTGCTCAGCTCAATGCTCTGTTAAGAGCTAAAAAAAAAGAAAACGCGTATTTCAGGATTATCGTTCTCTTTTCCTTATAGTATTCCATATTGTTGGAATGCCCCATTTTCAATGCAGATTTCGTTCAGCGAATTTTGTTTAACTAAGTCAGTTAAGAAGAGCAGAGATATGACTCCTTATCACTTCAGCAAATATAATGTGAGTTCAAATATGCAGCGATTTTCAAAATGTATACAACAGAGAAAAAATGAACAAAATTTCCTTTCGTGTAAAATTAGACCAAGACTGCTTTTAAACGATGCAATATCACTGTGATTTTGAAGCCAGCAGGTCAGAGACATATTTATGTGGTGGGGAGGGTATACAAAATTGGGCAAACATCTGGAGATGAATAAGGGAAGCTGTCGTCAGTAAAACAATTTAATGGATTAGAAGTTTCAGACGAAATATCATTGACGAATATCAGAAAGAGAGCCGGATACAAAACGGAGCCCTCTGGCACACCAGCATTTTTTAGAATCAGAAGGCAATTGGGTAGCAAAGTCCTAGCTCGAGCAACAAAAGCGCACTTTATAAAACACTGATCATCCTGGTCCAGATATACATATGATTCAGACATGATTCCTCTCAAAGATGGATGAGAACAAATTTTCCTATCCCGTCTGCATTGACGATGATTGGAGGATAAGATAGAACGAACTGTACGTTATGTGGAATGACACCAACTTTTATAAAGAAGTAAAAAAAAAAACCTACATTTAGAACAAATGTACACCGATGCTCAGGCCCACCGTGCAGAAGAAGAGGTCTTAACCTACAGGAGACTGGAACTTTAAATGATGTGCATTGTATAATATGGTTATAACTAGAATGGATCTAACTGATGAGTCCACTATCGTCCATGGGCGAAACGCACTTTGGACTTTAGGTCACTTAAACTTTCAATTCAGGAAACAAGTGAAACACCATTTGCAATTTGAAAGGTAGAGTGAATTAATATTTTTGTGCGGTGCATTCACTGATTCAGAAAAGGGGGATACGGGTCAGTTCTCGAGATAATAAAGGCACTCTATGCTTCCGGGCAAGATATCTCGAGTATCTTCAATCCCGGACTTTTTTTTGGGATTTAGAAAATATATCAAAAATATATACAGTGACGAGCAAAAGTGGTCAAATGTTTTCGCTTACTTGAAAAATTGATTTAAAGAAAGAGCTTTTAATAGAATTAAAATCTTTTTTTATTTTTTTCATTTTGTTTATTTAACTAAATTTTATTATTTATAAAAACTTTTTCAAAAAATAATATATTATACAAAACAAAAAATATTCCATTAGTTTTTAGACTTGTCCAATTATGCACGTTTAAATTCAATGTTTTTTCTTTAGTATTTAGTCCATAAACCTGTATTTTTAATTACTTGGGAGCAACGCTTTAGCATAGTTTCCACCAAATTATGGAGAAATTGCTCTGTAATATGGCCCCATTCCAGCTCCATTCGTTGCCAAAGCTGAGTGTTTGATTGGTGATTTTTGTGCTGCCCCAACCTTCGCTTCACAATTGACCATAAATTTTCAATTGGATTGAGGTTAGGGCTTTGTGCTGGCCATGTTATCGTCGTAAACTGTTGATTTCTCAGCCATTCCGAGACAATTTTTGACGTGTGTTTCGGATCTCCGTCCTGCTGAAAAGTTATTTCACAATCATTGAAGCCTGTTGATGCAGTAGAAGGTGGTAAATTTGTCTTCAAAATGTCCAAATATGTTTCTTTGTTCATGATGCCATCGATTTTCACCAATGGACCAACAGAGTTCCACGAAAAACAGCCCTAAGCCATCACCGAACCTCCTCCATGTTACACGGTCTTTTGAACTTGATGTTGTTGAAGTGGTTCCCTAGAACGTGACCAATAAAAAGATCTACCATCCGTTCCTATTCTATTGACATTCGTCTCGTCCGACCAAATGACTTTTTTTCAATTGGTCAATGGTTCAGTGTTTGTGCTTTTTAGCAAAACTAACCTGGCTTTAATATTTTTCGCTGAAAGCAGAGGCTTCTTCGGTTTCTCTTTAGCGTTTAACCCAATTCTTTTGAGTGCCCGGCATGCAGACCATTCGACCATTCACTAACTGGCTTGTCTATGTCTTGGGCTGCCTGCTTAGGTGTTTTGGACCCACAACTTCTCAACTCTCTTTCCATTCTTCTAGCTTCCAAATCAGAAAGTAGTCGTTTCCGTCCTTTTTTCATTGGGGGGACATCAAATTTTTGGTTTTTTTAATACTAAGCACAGAAGTTTTTGAAATTTTCAAAACTTTAGACACTTCACGCGATGATTCACTACGTTTTAGTTAAAAAAATAGCGCGGTCGACGGTATTTTTACAATTTTTTTTTCATTTTGACAATAATCAGCTTTACATGTTTTAAAATGAACGATTTACCCACAACAAACTATCAAGACATAAAATTATCTTAACTGTTACTCAGGGCCGGACCAACCATATGTGCAGGATGTGCAAATGCACAGAGCGCAGAATTCTGGAGGCGCAGTCTCGAGAATAATGAAATGTGAATTGATCTGCATTTAAAACAATCGCAAAATAAAATCCATCGAAACAGCGCGATGTTATTTCTTGCTCACTTATTTACATCATTTCCATTGTGGCTTTCTTACAATAAAATATCCCACCAGGCCTTTGCAAGTTCATAATCTTAATCAGAAAATATTCCACCCCATTTGTGCTCGTACAACAATAGAAAAAAAAAAATCTCAAAACAGAAACCATTCACACCTCATCAGTGCGAGTTTTATTTCTTACACAATAAGTTCCAAAACTTACATTCTAAGGAATGACAAAAAAAACTTTTCATACCGAAAATTATGGGCTTGAACGTGCAGGTTTTTTACTACTATACACCGTACCTGTATTCCTGTGTATAGTCCTTGGGTATTCTCACTCGCATCTCGCGTCTATGAAAAAAATACAACAAAATTTCTCGGAACAGGTAGGTAGTTAAGTTAGTAGGTACATATAGCAATACATGTATAGGTATGTTTTGCATTGCGTTGGCTAGTTTTATTTGTTACACATTGAACCGCGAAACTGACATGAGTAAAAGATGTAAACAAAAAACTTATTCATATAAATGACGGTTATAACGACTATTCTTGGCATTAGTGAATTTTTTTGTTTGTTTATTTATTTATTTAAAACTCCCATTAAATAACATAAATATCACATACTCATACATACAAGCAGATACGTAAAAGTATTTGTTTGCTAGTGAGGATTTGGTCTACCGGGGATACCTCAATAAAAAAAACGCATTCGAAGTCTACCTCCTGGGTAATGTGGAAAGGACCTTAAGTGTGTATCATTGTGTGTATGTATGTACATATGTATTTGCTCAAACATAAAAAGGGCGCTTTCTAAAAATCTTGCACAGGGCGCAGTTTTGGCTGGGGCCGGCCCTGCTGTTACTTATTAAATAACAGTAAAACAAACAAAGCACAATAGAAAGGAACATCTCTCAATGAAAAAACGATGTTAAATCTCCTGAAACTAAAACGTGCATAATTGGACAAAACCAGGAAATTATTATTATTATTTTTTTTTTGTATAATATATTATTTTTTGAAAATTTTACTATACATAATAAATGTGAGTTAAATAAACAAAATAAAAAAAAAATTAATTCTATTAAAAAATCCTTACTTAAATCAATTTTTCAAAAAAGCGAAATCATTTGACCACTTTTGCTCGTCACTGTAATTTGAAGCTATAAACCTTTCGACAAACATCTGCAATTGTGGGCAGAAAGTTTTCGAAGCTTCAATTCATAAAAACTATTATATTCAATATAAAAAGGGTTGAGGCAAACATGTAACATAAAATTAGATTTTTTATAAATTTAGTTAATTTATTTTTAAGAGAATGCATATTTTCAATTCGTAGTGATTCATGAACAGTTTGCCTTACACTGTCATAAAGGTACAAGTAGGTACACCACATCTAAGGAAATACATGTTCGAGTGAAATTATAAGTCGAACTTGCTCAAACAAATTTAAACTCTTCGACACCCCTGAGGTCGCTTTTATAACTTGTGAGTGAAATTTAAAGAGGGGAATCAAGTAGATGTAATTGAAATGCAAATAGCGTATTCAACATTAAGCAAAAAAAATACTCAAAAAGCCGGTTAAACAGTACAAAGCGAAGCATAAGCATGGCCAGGAAGAGAGAATACCATTCAAAAATAACGTGCGCAGCGACCAGCGACACTATACTAGTTACTATTCTGTAGCTGGTTTATACTCGTAGGTAGGTAGGTACTCACCGTGAATGAAATAAAGCAGATCGTATAAGAATGGCGGAATCTTGCATAGATGTCAGGCGAGTTAAGGAGACGTGGTGTCATGCACGGAAATGAAGACTATGAAATAATTTATTGAAAAAAAAAATACAGGTTGAGTTGAACAGTACTTTTATTTTGTTTTTTAATAATGACAGAATGTATGTTGCTTACTTTGATGTAGACAATATGAGTTTAGTCTTGTCGAAATTTGTGTAGGTACGAACATTTGAAATACAAAAACTCAATTTCAAACAAAAGTCGTTTCGTACCGCAATCTATTCATTCAAGCGGTCGCATCAACATTATATTAAAGATAACAAAAAAAAAAGTACAAATATGGCGAGTGACTCTGGGACAGCCCAAAACCCAAAGTAAGACGGTCTGAAGTTAACATACAGAGAGGATAGTTTTTTGAAAAACAAGCGCGACGAATTTTTTGGTTTCACGACAAATTTATCAAATTGTTACATCTTTAAAATTTGTAAGTGGTAATGCTTACTTGACGGACATTAAAACATCTAGGAATTGCGCTATATAGCACACTCCTCTTCAATCAACACGTCGAAATAACAACCTGGAAAGCCACAAAAGCCTTTATGGTATGCAACAGACTTTCAGCCAAATCATGGAGTTGCAAACCAAACATTCTTAGACCGATGTAAGATCCATCTACGCACAAAAGAACCAAACTAGCAACACCTAGGAAATCACTAGAAAATGTTCAAATGATCGCATGTAAGAGGGTAGTCCGATAAGTACTTAGCCTCACCGTCCGATGGTGCCAGTATCAAAAGAGAGATTTACTATCCTCTAGTACATTCTCTTAGACGGCTAATGTCAAAATTTCAGTCGAATCGGACTCGTAGTTTTGTTTTGACCACGCTTGTCCCCCAATTTTAGAAAAATGGAAAAGGAGTAATATCGGTCGGTGATTCGATTCTTCTTTTTGGATGGGAAATCGCGCAGCGAAATCAAAGAGCGCGTGGATGCTGTGTACGGTGACTCATCTCCTTTTATTGCGACCGTCAAAAATTAGTATAAAGAGTTTCAACGTGGTCGCACATCGGTTTTTGATGAGATCCGCCCAGGTGCCCCGAAAATGCCTACCACGGATGATGACGTGTCAAAAATCTACGATCTCGTATTGGCAGATCGCCGATTGAAGGTGCGAGAGATAGCTGAAACAGTAGGCATCTCAAAAGACCTAATTTGGGGCATGAGAAATCTGTCGGTGCGATGGGTGCCGCGTTTGCTCACTCCGGACAACAAGCGCAAGCGTGAGACCAAAGGCCAAATTGGTCGAATTGCACTACGAACTACTGCCCCATCCACCGTATTCTCCAGATTTGGCTCCGTGCGACTTTTTTTGTTTGCAAACTTGAAAAAAAATCACTCGCCGGGTAGAAAATTTGAGTCGAATGAGGAGGTCATCGCCGCTGCGGAGGCCAACATTGCAGACATCGAGATAACCTATTTTTCGGATAGGTTAAAGAAGTTGGTGCATCGCTGGATCAAGTGTATTGAGCTAAAAGGAGAATATGTTACGAAATAAATCGCCACATTTTCAAAATTTTTGTTTTTCTTTTGTAGGCTAAGTACATATTGGAACGCCCTCGTATATGCATTTCTGGAGCAATGAGAAATTACCCTACTACAGCAATGGAGGTTATCCTTCACCTAACCCCTATACATGTGGTAATAGGAAGTGCACCTAAGGGAGCGATCCTAATATTCGCCAGGGAAGGTATTGGGAGGGCTAAATGTATAGAAACTAGAGAAGGAGACTACATATCCGAGCCTTCAGTATCGAGCTTACTTGACATCCCAAGGGATGACATGTTTAAAAACTTCGAGAAAAACTTCAGAACGGAGTTAAGTAACAGGAGAGAGTGGGTAGGCGAACCACTGAACTACTTTCTCAATGCAAATGTCATCAAATGGTATACCAACGGATCGAGAACGTTTCAAGGGACAGGTTAAGGTAAGGGATGTCTGGGCCCTAAAACATCTATCTCTGGATAAGGGGCAGTACACAAGCATTTTCTAGGAAAATGTGCCGAACGAAATCTCGAAAGAAATTACTGCAACAAAAACATGTCGGACAACCGAGCAGCACTTAAGGCTTTTACCTCTTATATTATTAGTTCTTAACCGGTATGCGAGTGTGTGGGCAGGCTTAAGGACCTTGGCAAGCATAAAAATGTTACACTTCTTTGGATACCGGGACATGTAGATTACACTGGAAAGGAAGAGGCAGACTCTTAGCTAGAATAGGAGCAACGATTACCTGAACGGGGCTTGGGCCTATTGTGGAATAAGAGAGAATGTAATTAAAATAGAATCAAAACGTAAGCAGAAGTCATAAGGTCTAAAATATGGACAGAACTCCCAAAATTGAAGCAGGCCAAAATGCTTCTTGGGAGCTTAAACCAAGAACGCTTTGTATCCTGTATCAGATTTAGCAGGAACAGCCTTAGAATAGTTACGGGTATTCTCCTAGTTACCAGTGCCACATGCAGATTCTTTAATGCTCAGGAAGGCAAATCGGACCATCTACCTAATATAGATGTGCTGCACTCATGCATGGAGGACATATGCATCTGTGACATCACCAGATAGAAGATAGTGAACTAGAATCTATTAAATTACTCAAGTTTCTCAAGATGGCTAGTCTATGCCCGTGACACACATCAAGTACAGACACCATTGTTTACGAATGAACCACATGTCTGTCTGCGGTAATACCATCCGAGCAATATGAAATGGTAAACGTATCTATACTATGGTTTTTGGCGTGTTGTTTTACTTAAAGTCATTATCATATTGATGTTTATTATGATTTTTAAATATTTTCCGATTTGAAAAACGCAGCAACACGGGAAATTATCAACGGCTTAAGGGAAGATATTAAAAATTTCCATATTTATAAAAAAAAATGTGTGCTGGCAGAGGATAGGAATACGAATATGACAAGCTCTTAAACTATACAACGTTCTGCAGTGTGTCACATAGCATTGTATTGAGAATACTATAGTATTCATACTATGGTGAACAAAGACAAAGGGCATAAAGTATACATATGTGCTAAGAAGTATTAATCTTTAAACTTTTATGGAGCTAAAAACTGATAGCCAAACTATCAGATTAAATCTAAGAATTTATCCAATATAAGGTATTCAAAGATTATGAGTTGCTTTTCTCCGAACGTGATATGACCGATAGGTCAATCGACCTTAGGGTTTACCCGCAAGGCACAAGGCAGCAATCTGCGTCAAAATGATTATTCAAGCCTGAGTGTTTCGAATTGACAGTAAATTAAAAATTAAAAATGGCGCCCAACAGCCAAACTGCAACCAGTTTTTGTTTAAACATTGACTAAACTATTGATTTGTAGAAAACTATAAACGAAATAACGTTATTAAATCTGGCTTTCAGAAACTGTTTCCATACCCTGCTTCCGCTTAACTCACGGACACATACCAACGTTTTTAATTGTATTCCTACAAAACAAATCATCTTCCAACAAACAAAACAAGAAAATATTATCAATTGAAGACTCAAGACGAAACGAATCTTTTGTACATCTCTATAGACGAACAGTCATATATTCTTAAAGATTCTTAGTATAGGTACTTACTTAATGAGCTTCAACCTCAATGACTGGTCCGATAAATAGGTTTCAATTGAATTGCATGTGAAAGCAAGATAATTCGTCAATTTACAAAACAACCATTATTCACATTTTTATTCAATGACTTGACTGAGTAAACTATAAAGAGCAAATAAAAGCTAATAACTAGCGTTGATAAGATGTATATTTAAGTTTAAGTAAGTTATTATGCAACATGATTGCAACTACGGGAAAAAGAATAAAAATAATAATTTAATAAGAAGAAGACAATGGCTATGTAAGGGGTGTTGGCTGATAGCACACTTTATCTTATTCAATTAGTTTTGAATGGGTTTTGAAAAAAAAATCAATGACCTATATATTCAATTGCTGACAAGTTCTAATTGCACATACTTAAAATGTTAAATATAATGCTAGCGTTAGGAAATTATGGAAGGATTTAAGAAGAAATACCGATGTAAATTGATTTTGAAGTTCTGAAAAAGAGCTTTCTAAAGCATTCCACATTCGTGTTGTGCGGCAAAGGAAAAAATCTCTATACTTAAATTAGGCTCAAGTGTAAACTGATAAGCATTCCCCGAAACACTAGTATTACGGTTGGATTCTTTCAACTGCCTATTTCCTATTTTAATAGAATACTCTTCATAAAAATATCGATAAAATAATGATACACAAGAAACATTGCGGCGGTATTTAGGCGGTATAACTTATTTCGTTATCACGTATCAAGTAACGCCAAATTCGGAGAAGTATAACTGAAGGAATGTTTGTAAGTTTTCGAAAAAAAAATTTCCTTTTATTGCTAAGATCAATTATTAACAATTCACAAAAGTTAAAGTAGTTTCTAGCAGACAATAATTGCCTGCAAAAATAGAACTGAAGTTTTACAGTGTTGCCGTAATTTTATATTTATGAAATCGACCCAAGTTTTAGGAGCAACTTTCCAAATTTGGGAGCTATACCATCTTGTTTCAAATGACCACATATTCGAAGTTGCAAAAAAACGCTGCTAAATATTTAATTTTTCCTCGACTAAGCAAGAAATTTGGTACCCCTGATCTAGCTGTAATCTATAAAGTATATATTCCTCCAAAGCTTGAGTTTAACTTAAAAACGATAGGTTATAGAACTATAACAGAAATATTTTTAATCTCTCGAGCATATTACAAACATTACTGTTATTTTTACAAAGAGTATTTTAGTGAACAAGCCAGCTGTATTCCTCCTCTTAAAAGAGTTCCACTGCAATAATCATGCTTCAGGAAATGCCCATCAGTTTAAATAGCCTTGAGCCCAACTTTGGATGTACTCTTTAATTCAGAGATTCTTTCTTTAGCTGCACTACAAGAATGTGGAATGCTTCACCCGACTCAATATTTTCCTCCCATTACGATTTTCAGTTATTCAAATCAATTGATATTGAAGGAGCTTTCAATAACGTGAACAAGAAAGCAGTAAAGGCAGCTCTAGTAGACAATAAACTCGATAATTCGATAATACGTTGGGTTGTGTGCATGTTAAAGAACAGGCAAATTAACTCGGAACTGACAGGGATACAGATGAGAGCATCCACATCTAGAGGCACCCCACAGGGAGGAGTTCTCTCACCACTCCTTTGGGTGCTGGTTATGAACACAATCCTCATTAATCTGAAACATTGTTGAGTAAAGGTAGTAGCCTACGCTGACGATCTTGCGTTATTAGCGACAGGTAAATTCTTACCCACTATCAGCGAACAGATCGAATAGGCCCTTTCTATGGTTAGTAGATGGACTAGAAAGTGCGGTCTGATGGTTAACCCGTCAAAAACAGAATTAGTCCTTTTTACAAATAAGAGGAAAATACCAAGCTTCAGAATACCTTCAATTGAAGGCACCCCGCTGAAGATTTTAGATCAAGTATCTTGGTGTGATTCTAGATAGGAAATTAAACTGGAGACTTAACACTTAGGAAAGCGTGAAAAAAGGAATGGTTGCATTCTACTCCTGTAACAGAATCTTTGGGAAATCGTGGGGAGCTAGCCCAAAAATTATCAGGTGGATGTATTTGGCGATAATCAGACCAATACTAACTTATAGTAATTTGGTATGGTGGAAAGCAACGGAAAAAAGCACGAACCTCAAAACTCTGACAAAAGTACAGGGACTTGCATGCATTGCAATTACGGATACCATGAGATCCACACCAACCTTTTCGTACAAGAATCCGCAGCAAATAGCGCCTTAAGGCTAAGCCGGACTAATACCTGGAAAAACAGTGCAATAGGACATGCTCAAATTCTTCAGAAATATTTGGGTGATAGTATCATTACAGATTATACAACACCCGAACTTGACTTTTATGAACCATTCCAAACTGCCTTTCCAAGCAGGGAAGAATGGCTGAACAACCAACCCTACGCCAGTGAATCAGCAATAGCAATCTATACTGATGGCTCCAAAATGGACACAGGTATTGGTGCAGGCTTTTTCTCAGAACCTCTTGAGCTAAACAACTCACTTAGGCTCCCAGATCTTAGCAGTGTCTTCCAAGCGGAGGTCCTGGCAATGACAACAGCTGCTAAACAGGTATCAATGATGGCGATACCCACGGGCTGATATCACCTTTTACATTGCAAGCCAAGCGGCAATAAAAGCGATTTCTGTCACTGTGATAAAATTGAAGCTTGTCTCTTGCTGTCGCGAAGAGCTTAAGGTTCTTGGCACGCAGCACAATATTAGACTGTGCTGGGTACCGGGACACAGCGGCATACCAAGTAATGAAAATGCCGATGAGTTGGTAAGACAGGGATCAGCGCTTGACGCTAGTCAAGCAGAGATGGTGAGTATCCCACTCTGCAACATTAAACAGATAATTTCAGATTTAATCCTAAAGAAATCCAATGAAAGATGGAGTCTACTTGACACCTGTGATTTTACTAGGAAAGTATGGCCTTGCTTTAACAAGCAGAGGTCTGACAAAATTATGCAACTTAGAAAGAAGTCCCTTCGCTCTCTTACGAGCATAATCACCGGACATAATTTATTGAAATACCATAAATTTAAAATGAAACTAAGTACAGATGAGCTATGTAGAGGATGTGGTGATGAAGAGGTACATGAAGACACATCACACTTTCTCTGTCATTGCCGTTCGCTATGCCACCAGAGAAGGAAATGGCTTGGTAGTTGCTTCTTTGACAATCTAGAAGATCTTTCTAATATTTCAGGAATTCACATATTGAACTTCGTCAATGCCTCAAAATGGCTTGGCTGATTAACAGAATGTTGGCAACCCTTAAGTAACAACAATTATAAATTATATAAACTACATTATATACTTAAAATGTCATACGATTTATATACTTAATTATCTGCTTATGAATTACCGTTTACTTAAAATTAATATGATAGAATTAGACGAAATAAAAAGACACTTGTTAGAGTACAGTCGTGGCGTACACATTCATTTTTGGACAAGCACAACAGTGGCGACGAGGATCATGGAAAATATAGTTGCAGAATTAAAAAAAATTGCTCAACAGCAATCGCAATTGTTAAGCGACATAGCAAAGAAAGTCTTTAAGGAAGAATCAGTTTCACGACAGGATGCCTCAATGGAATATTCACTCGAAGTTTTGGCTCAGAACATTCAAGAATTTCATTTCGATCCAGACAATGGAGTAACCTTTAAGCAATGGTATGTACGATACTCAGATTTATTTGAGAAAGATGCAACAAAATTAGATGGTGCTGCGAAGGTAAGGTTGCTCATGAGGAAGCTTGGGGCCCAAGAACATAGTCGGTATGTAAATTTTATTTTACCTAAGCAATCAAAAGACTTTGATTTTGAAACTTCTATACAAAAATTAGAAATCATATTTGGAAGAAAAGAATCTGTTTTTAGTATGCGCTACCGCTGCCTGCAACTTCGAAAATTACCTGAAGACGACTTTGTCACATTTGCAAGCGAAGTCAATAGGCAGTGTGAAAACTTTGAGCTGGGTAAACTAACATCGGATCAATTCAAATGCTTAATGTTTGTCATAGGGTTGCAGTCAACATCTGAATCCGATATTCGATCAAGGCTTTTAACTCTTTTAGATTCACAAACAGCGGAAAATTCATTAACATTGGACAAACTCATTTCCGAATGTCACCGTATTTCAAGCATCAAGCAGGACACCCAGCTCATTGAGGCATTTTCATCACCATCATCAAGCTCAGTGAAAGCCATCAGACAAAAGCCTAGACCAGACTCTACAAGGGACAATCAGAATCGCAACGAATCAACTCAAGCACCAAGGAATCCATGCTGGGGCTGTGGAGCCATGCATTTCTATCAAAACTGTAAGTACAAGGAACATGAGTGTACTCAATGTCATAAGCAAGGGCACAAAGAAGGTTATTGTTTTTGCTTCATCAAAAGAGGAGAAAAGAGCTCAAATCAAACTTCAAACTTAGCTGAAAAAAAGAAAAATCAAAAATATCGTACAGGTCAGAGTCATCAGAATAAACGTCATGCAAATCGAAACGTGCACGTGACTCACACAGTTAATCACACATCAGCCGCTTACCGAAAATATGTAAAAGTGAAGATTAATGGCAAGATAGTGAGATTACAGGTTGATACAGCATCAGATGTGACAATTGTAGGTAAAAGCACGTGGGACTACTTAAATAATCCAAAATTACATTGTGAAGAAGACATTGTTAATGACGCGCAAGGTAATCCAATGACCATATTGGGATATTTTAACTGCGAGGTGAGTTTCATTAATCAAATACATATGGCAAAATGCTTCGTTAGCACTAGATCTGAACTAAATTTGTTAGGTATCGATTTAATTGAGAACTTTGGGTTGTGGGATCAACCATTGAGCTCTATTTGCCATCAAGTGCACAAGCACATTACTGAAAATGAGAAAACTACACTAAGCAAAACAATACAATTAAAATTTCCTTCCATTTTTGAGAACGCTCTAGGATGCTGCAACAAATCAAAACTTAAACTTCATTTAAGAGATAGTGCTGTTCCTGTCTTCAAAGCAAAACGCCCTGTTCCATATGCCTCTGTGGAAGCAGTTGACGCTGAACTTACCCGGTTGAAAAAAGAAGGTATAATTTCTCCAGTTGAATTTTCAGAATGGGCAGCGCCAATAGTTGCAGTAAAGAAGCCTAATGGCCAAATCCGCATTTGTCCAGATTATTCTACTGGATTAAATGCAGCTCTGCAACCTCACATGTATTATCTTCCAAGGCCAGAAGAAATTTTTATCAAACATTCGAACAACAATTTTTTTACTCACATTGATCTTTCAGATGCATATCTCCAAATTCAAGTAGACTCGGATTCAAAGATTTTCCTGACCGTGAATACACATCAAGGGCTGTTTGCATGGAACCGGTTACCTCCAGGAGTCAAAGTGGGACCAGGTTATTTTCAACAACTCATGGACACCATGCTGGCAGGTGCAGAAAACGCTTCAGCCTATATAGATGATCTTCTTGTCTCAGGAAAAACTCGTGCAGATCATGACCGATGCCTTTTTGCGGTCCTTAAACGTCTCGATGATTACGGATTCAAGATCAAAATCAGTAAGTGCAAATTTTTAATGACTGAAATTAAATACCTAGGCCACATATTCAACGCCGAAGGCACGAAACCTGACCCCATGAAGACGGAGGCTATTAGGAATATGCCAGCACCTAAAACTCTTTTGCAGCTTCGCTCCTTTTTAGGGGCTATAAATTATTATGGGAAATATATCAATAAAATGAGCCAACTTCGAGCACCGTTGGATAACCTATTAAAGAAGGACGCTAAATGGAACTGGAGTTCTAAATGTGAAACCGTTTTTCAAGAATTTAAGAAAATTTTGCAATCAGACCTTGCTCTAACGCATTATAATCCAGATCTTCCTATTATAGTTGCAGCTGATGCTTCCAACGACGGAATTGGAGCCTGCTTATCTCACCGTTTTCCTGATGGTAAAATCAAAGTAGTATACCACGTTTCTAGGTCACTTACTTCTGCGGAAAAAAATTACAGCCAAATTGAAAAGGAAGGATTAGCTCTTGTTTTTGCTGTAACTCGATTTCACAGAATGATTCTTGGTCGGAAATTCTTGATGGAGACGGATCATAAGCCGTTACTTGCCATATTTAGCCCTAGTAAGGGGATTCCGCTACATATAGCAAACCGCCTACAAAGGTGGGCTTTGGCACTACAAGCATACGATTTTGATATCCAATACGTTCGCACTCAAGATTTTGGAAACGCGGATCTTCTTTCGAGGCTCATTGGGAACAAGAAATCTGACTCGACCGAAGATTACATCATCGCACAAACTAGTTTAGAGCAAGACTCCAGTATCAGAACGGAGTTATTTCATAATATCAAGCAATTACCAGTCACACATAATATGATCAAAAGTGCTACCAATGTTTCAAAGGAACTGGTAAACTTGAAGCATTTCATCACATCAGGTTGGCCGCGCTCCATACCATCGAATTTACAACCATATTTTAACAGAAGGGAGTCACTGATGATAGTAGAAGGATGTGTTTTATTCAAAGACCGTATCATCATACCCAAGAGTTTTCAAGACCGTGTGTTAAAACAGTTGCACAAGGGTCATCCAGGAGAAGAACGCATGAAATCTCTCGCCCGGAGCTATGTTTATTGGCCTGGACTGGATAATGAAATAAAATTATTTGTAAAACGATGCCGAAATTGTCAATTGGCAGCAAAATCACCGACAAAGGTTTTGTTATCATCATGGCCATTATGCAGTCGACCATGGCAGCGGATTCACGTAGATTACGCGGGACCCATCAATAATATCTGGTTCTTCGTAATAGTCGACGCGTACTCAAAGTGGCCCGAGATAATAGCAACAAAATCAACAACATCGACTGAAACTATTAAAATATTGGCCCAAATATTTTCACGATTCGGGTATCCGGAATTGTTGGTATCCGACAATGGTTCCCAGTTCACCAGCAACCAGTTTCAACACTTTTGTTCTGAAAATGGAGTAGAACACATTAAGACGGCTCCATATCACCCACAATCAAATGGCCAAGCCGAACGGGTGGTTGGAACATTTAAAAATGCATTAAAAAAACTAAAAGGGGAAGGGACAATTGAAGAAATTATTAATATTTTTCTTCTTTCTTATAGGTCAACTCCGAGTAAAACACTTAGCAACAAATCACCAGCAGAGCTAATGTTGGGAAGACCTATACGAATAACATTAGACCTTCTGAAGCCTATTCCTCCAACAGGTCACAGGGAAAACAACACTCAAAATGAACTTTTCAATAAGAAGCACAATGCCAAGCCAAAAAAGTTCAAAAGTGGTGCTGACGTATTTGTGAAACAGTACTCTAGGTCAAAATGGATTTGGTCGCCAGCCAAGGTTGTTGAACGTGTGGGAAAAGTTAACTATAATGTGTTGACAACCCATCCACATAAATTGGTAAGATCGCATGCCAACCAACTTAGATCTAGAGAATCTTCCGCGGAGCCACAAGACAAACGACTTCCATTGAAGATTTTGTTGGATGAATTCGACTTAACACCCAAAACTGATCTAGACGTAAGTACAGCTATTACACCAGATATACGAACAGAGTCCACTGCAGAGCCTCCAGCAACAACAACACCTCCAACATCCACAGATGATTCCAACAGTCAATTATCTGAGGGAAGACCTACAAGGATTCGGAGACCACCAGTGCGATTCTCACATTCCGATTACTAAAAAAAAAGGGGGAGATGTTGGCAACCCTTAAGTAACAACAATTATAAATTATATAAACTACATTATATACTTAAAATGTCATACGATTTATATACTTAATTATCTGCTTATGAATTACCGTTTACTTAAAATTAATATGATAGAATTAGACGAAATAAAAAGACACTTGTTAGAGTACAGTCGTGGCGTACACATTCATTTTTGGACAAGCACAACACAGAACACATAGGTTTTTATCAGAAAAGAGTGATCACAATCACAGGTAACACAATGGATCTACATACATTGATCTAAGTGTGACGATAGCGACATCAATTGTCAGCCCAACAACCTAACCTAACCTAACCTAGGACACAAAACGGAGTCCTGCGGCACACCATCATGAAGAACACCTCTTCAGAACAATCAGAGGATATTTTGAGGGTCACCTAGTTTGAGTATATCAAGATCATTAACATCAAAGCCAACCCATTCACTAAAACCTTTTATATTTTCAAACACAACTTAAATACTAATTTGAGATCTTTCTATAACTTAAAGTACTACCTACAATAGATTCTGAACGAAAAAATCTCAAGAACAAAAGATCAAATAATTATAACAACCGATTATTGACTTATTTATTTTTATCGCGAGAAAATCCGATCAAAGACCCAAAATATTATTATTTTTACGTAAGCCCTTAAAACTCAATTTCTGATAAGTATGAAGACCTCTAAATGGATCACTTATTATGCTTATGCTTCAATAACTTGAGTAAATATTCAGAAGTATTAGTTTTATATGTGTACATATATTATGTGTAATTATGTATAATATAAATGTACGTGCGTATTTTCAAAGAGATAGTATGAAGAAGGTCAAACCTATCTAGTAATATGTATATGTAAACTGTATTCATTTTTGATTTTTTTTTATAAAAAAAAATAAAGTTTTTGAAAATGTTTGTATCTACATATGTATCTATTTATTATAGCAGTTAAGAATTACCTGTTAGCATGTGTCCTTATTCCAAATCGGTGCCTTTCCTTTATCGAAAGATACTTTTCATCGAAAGACAATCCTCGAAAATTTAATGTGTCTCAGGTTATATTGTTGCATCTTCGTATCGATTCCGATCTTCTATTGCCGTCTCCCATGAATAATATTCTTTTCCTCCTAAACGCTGATGAAAGAAAATGGTGTTCAATTATCCCAGCAATAATTAATTTCAGAATTTATTTTGTAATTAATATTTTTTTTTTTTAGAAATTATTTCGTACTTTCGATATCGAATGATTGAATTAACAGGTTTGCTTGATAAATTCTACTTTTTTCGCAGAGTTGATCATAATCAGAGTTATAAATTTTATACGTACAGTTGGAACAGTTGAGTCAGTTAAGATTGAAAATCAATTAGCTATGTTTAACTTCAACTGAATAAATGGCGCGGGTAGATTTTCGCAGCCATATTGTTTTAATGACATCTGTCAAATCAATTGTTTATTATTCATTTACTGATGCCAAATAACCATGGAAAGTTACTTGGTTGAACAGCACGTCTAAATGATAAGACTTTATTATCAAAATTAGTGTTGGTTAGTGCAAAAGTTTCGCCCATTTTGCGGTAGATGTGGTGGCCCTTCACAGTGGCCGAATTTGACACTACCGGTTCGGTTATAGGACAGCCAATATTTGTACTTCAAAGGAACCCAAGTGCACAACAGTCGATTCCTCACTGTGCACAAGAACTCAGCCGTTTGCAGACTCCAACTTGACGAATTTGGCGTCGGTCGAGATCCATCTGCCCCAGGAGCTCAAAGTTCATGACCATATTAGGTAATACCGTTGTTCACTGACTGGGCTTCGGAGCGTTTTGGAAGAAGACCCCAATGTTGGCCGAAAAATCATTTGGGACGTCACTAACCAACACGAGGTTAATAATCGGATGGCAATGCATCCTCAAAATTTTGACTAGTGGCGTTATCGGTCTATTCTTTTTCGAAGACGAAGTTGCTGCGATGGTCATCGCCAATGGCGAGAGCTACATAACGATGATAAGCAATTCTTATGGCCCAAATTGAACCATATGGACCTAGACGATGTGGTTTCAGGATAAAGCCGCATATAGAGCGGCTACTACGATTGACATTCTGCATAAACGATTTGAGAAGAAGGTTATCCTTATCTCTCGGAGAGGTAACGTGAATTAGCTACCAAGGTCATGCTACCCGATTTGACCCCACTGAACTTTTTCTTGCGGGTTTTCCTGAAGTCTCAGGTCTATCCGACTAAATCACCATCAACCGATGCCCTTAATGTAAAAATAACGCGAGCCTTTTTTTACGCACACTCAAATAGTTATGAATACCCTTGTAATGTTAAAGACAGTACGAGCAATTAGGAAGGTAGGATAGGATTTGAAAGGAGATACCGATACACAATGGTTTTGAATGTCTACACATTGCAATGAGTGGGAAACTATCCGAGATATGGAATAAAAAAGAACGTCCGCTGGGTTGAAAGATACAGAAAGAAGTAAGTTTTATTCGTTATACTAAAAGTTTGAATATTATAATAACAAGAGTAAATGTTAGAGGGCGCAAATGTCGCTAAGCAGTTGTCATCGAAGGAGACGGAATTGCCAAACTCTAACAGCCCCTCTCAATTCGCGGTCCGGAGATCATGAACTCCAAGTCCAAGCAGGCACCTCTCATGATTTGGGAGTAGCTACCGGTTTACTGTTTTCCATTGAAAACCTCTTCAAGACGTTTTCGATGCGACAGATGAATTTTGTGATTTCTGTTGAGATGGAACCCACTCTCTATAACCTTTGTGTGTGTCAGGATACTCGACGAAGATTCCCTCGATGCCTCTATCATCAAATTTTCCTTTTCCGTGTGTCTTATCCAGGATATAGACTTTGTTACCAAATGGATGCAGGTAATTTAATTTCGGTAGTTTACCTGCAATTTGTATATGGTATTTCTCCATCTAGGATTTTCGTAATACATCGATTTCGAATATGATTTGCTGTAGCTACAGCTTCACACCAAAACGTTGATGGAAGACCTGACTCTTTCAGCATACACCTCACCGATTCTACCAAGGTTTGATTTCTGCTTTCGGCAACTCCGTTATGTTCGGGGATGTATACAGTCGTGAGTCAGCGCTTGATACCGTGTTCCTTCATGATGTTATCCATTACTCTGTTGCAGTATTCGGTTCCGTTGTCAGACTGCAAGGCTTTTATTTGTCTGTCTGCCTGTTTGAGTTTCTGCGAAATTTTTGAACTCGATGAACTTTAAAGTAGGCTACACACTGTCATTTTTTTACATCATTTCTGCTGGAATGATGGAAAAAATGATAGTGTGTAGATGTAAATGATAAATGATGATGGAAATGATGAAGATCAAAATTTTTCGTGGGTATGACTGGAATGATGAAATGAAATGACAGTGTGTGGAAAACTTATCAGTGTGCGTCATTTTTGTCTACTCTTTGTCCTGTTCGCTGTAGTTTTTTGCCTGAAATAAATGTTTGCATGCGTTTGTTTGTTGTCAGTTTTTTTCGAAGAAAGTTTATAGTGCGGTGAATGAATAAAATTTCAAAAATGATTGAAAAAATGACTTCATTGAAATGACAGTGTGTAGCATCAAATGAAATGTTCAGAAATGACAGTTTTGGAATGTCATTTAAGAAATGATAGTGTGTAGCCTACTTAAGGCAACTTCATTTTTCCCTTGTATGAAATATGTCATGCCAGATCGGCTACTGTCATCGATGAAAGTGATGAAATAACGAGATCCACCATGAGATTCAGTTCTCATTGGTCCACATACATCGCTGTGTACAATATACAACAATTCACTCGAACGCTCGCTTCGATTTTGAGAAGGTAAAAGTGTCAGTTTTGATGCTATGCATGTTTTGCATAATTTCGGATTCCCTTTCAACTCAGGAATATGTTAATTTTTGGCCATGAGTATAAGAGGTCGTGGTAGTTCAAATGACCGAGTTTTCTGTGCCGGGTTCTTCGACTGCATTGTTTGATGGCTTTGTTGGTGCTCTGCGCTCACATAAAACAAATCACCCTCACGTTCGGTTACGATTTTTGTTTCTTTGTCTTTGTCTTTTATATACATAGGCTCTGTATTTGGTGGTATAACTTTTATCTACTATCTTAGCCACGGATATCAAGTTCGTGCGTAAATCGGGAACGTGCAGCGTATTATTCATGTCGTTTTTATTTGGCGATCCGAAAGCCTTCTGGACTCTTCTGAAAGTGTTCATTTGGGAAAAAAATGACAGTTCTGATTCTGAAAAGAAGAGAAATTTGCTTCTGGATTTGAAATCAGAATCGAAACCAGAAGCACTCACACATTCATATAGTTAAACGTCAAACTCAACAGCTGTGATTTTTTGTATATGCTAATTTATTGTGCGAAGTGTATCTTTCAACATATTTTTATTCTTGATTTTCATTATTGTCCACATTTGATGGTTCATATTATACAATCACAAAAAACTTCAGAATCATCAGAATCAAACAAAAGTGTTCAGTTGGGATTCCGGACCGAAGAGAGATTCCAGAATTGCCAAATAAAAACGACATTAGACTTACATCAACGTTTTCATTTCCGTTCCGTGTCGATATGGCTACGTCACCCTTTGCGGTTATGGAAGATGATGCAGAAGTTGCAAGCTTCAGACAGGACCGTGTGAGTGACAGGTTTTTTAGAACAGACTCATCCTTACAAACATGGGAAGTGCTTCCACTATCTAAGCACCACCTGTCATCTACGAAAACTTCGTTGGAAGTATCGATTAAGTACGATTTGTAGGAGTGTTCTGCGCTCGTTTTCGTGTCTTTTTTCTTCGGCTGCCTTGTGGCCTTTCTTTCCACAGTGATTGCAGCTTTATCTGAAGGGTTGATTTTCTGTGCTGCTGCCGTTCCTGAATTTTGATTTTTCTGGTTTGCTACTGGTGCTATATTTGGCGAACAGTGTCCCAGAGGATCGGTCATTGGTTTTGCGAATTCTCGCGCCGTGTTCTTCGATAATTTTAACTTTTAATGATCCGATGTCGGAAAGGTTATCTCGCGATTCAATCGCACACCTGAAATTTACAAACGAATCAGGCGGACTGTACAACAACATTAGGTGTGTTTTTTTCGCAAAGCTATCCGTAGTGAAGTAAGATTTTATACGTATTACAAATACAAAGTCTTCACTGCCGATAAAAGTAGAAGTAGGATCCAACTGCGGATAGAATGTTGACGTTTGCTCGAGTCTCGAATACAAATGTTGGTACAATTGAAAACTCTTTTGTATCTCGAAGGCATGTTCGTAGAGTACGAAAAGTAGTTTGTTGTTTAGCATTTTCCATTGAGAGTTTAAGTCTTTTTTTTACAAAACCATTTTTATAAGAAAAACGCTGCATTTTGTATCGTGTTGGTGTCGAACTCTTATAGAAAGCTGTTTAATAACTAACGCGTTTTTGTAGGAGCGAAATGTCGTGGTCAGCTGTTATAATTTAGTTAAACAGCGACATTTAAGAGTTACTAACGCGACAAAGCCTTCTTATGAAAAAAGCTGTTGAGAAATCCAAAACTAACTAAAGTCTGCGAACAGATCCCTTGACTTTTGTGGTGATAATTGTCAACAAAAAAAAATTCACAAACAATGCTTCTGCTTTATGAAGAATGGCTGGTGAACAGAAAAAGTAAATACAAAATGATTTAAATTGAAATTCATAAATAAAAACCTCCATATATATTTTCAGAAACATGAAAATTACTTGGCAAAAAGTTATTGGTTGTTTTTTTTTTTTTTCAATTAAATATTTGACAACTAGTCAGTGGTACCAACTTTAAAGTAGAAACATCGCACAACTGCGGATACGTTTTTTTGGGAAATCCTACTTCAGTACGGATAATTTTCCCAAAAAAACACACCTATTATAGATAGTAACTCATCATTTACGCTGACTTCCATACTTTGGAGCCTGTCTACGATATCAAAAAATTTGGAAAGATACTCCCTTATGTCGTCTCCTTCCATCATCTTGTTTTGTGTCAATTGCTTTAACAGCGTCGGTTATGGTTGTATTGCTTGAGGAGAGGAATGCAACTGGCTATTTTACTAGAGCACTGATTATAAAAATATGTGAATATAAAAAGAAGGGACAGGGGGTTTGTGAATGTCAAGATCTTTTAGTTCTCTAGCAACTGCACGAGTGCGAAAGAAGATTCGTTACATAAAATCGTTTACGTCCACAAGTACAGGAGGATTCATGTCATTCTCCGGCTGTGTCATATTAACAGCAAACTGTGCTACAAGCAAATTGGCTTTATCTGTCGAGCTTACAACAGGAGTGTTAATCCAGACCAGCGTGGGAGTTGAGGATTTCGTAGTGTTTTGTACGTTTTTTTACAAATGACCAACATTTTTTACTACCTTTGGGACATTGCAGTATTGTTCGCCTTTAATTTTTGATCATGTAAAAATTTAGTTTGTCGGATACTGGTTTTCCTCAGTAGGGTTGGCTTTAAAACTACGGAAGTTTACTTCTCTAACCATTGCTCAAATTCAACCGGATCTATTCGGAAGAGTAATTGAAAATTCGATCACTCGGATCCATGCCACTTTAAAAGCCGAGGCGGGCATTTCAACGATGTCAATTTTGTTGCATTCCATTGCAGCATCTAGCCGCCATTATTGAAAAACCTTTTACAATATAAAATTGAAATTTGCACAAGACAACGTCTATCGGGTCAGCTCGTAGACATTAATCAAAGTTCAATGCCATTAAACCTCAGCATCAACCCCCACAACTCCTCTTGAATAATAAATACCTTCTACTTCTAAGCAAACACCATCTCTCAATCGATAACTTTTTTTTGTAATTTTATTAACTCGTTACAATCTAAGCGCAAAATCAAATAAGCTTCATTTTCATTTTTTTTTTTTTTTTCAATTAACATACCAACTCAATGAGGTTCTAATAGAGGGAAATTAGAAGCAATTAAAATATCGACCGCAGGCTATTCTGTAACTACACTCCAAGTAGTCAAGTACAAGTCAAAAATTATGTACTTAGTGGCGCTAGAAATATCTCGAAAATTGACTCTTCCCATTGAAAAGAGGTGAGAAAATCAAATTTCATTTAATTGGCGTACACTTAACTAATGGAGCATGATTTTTTCAGTCAATACTTTAATATTGATGTAATAATGTTTGATAGGTACCTACTGCAAATAGCACCTGTGCGCTTCGTATAGAAACGCTCATAGGAAAATTCCACTTGAACGTGCTTACTCTGCGGACACGTTTGATTATTATTCATATCATTGTAAATAAATAATAGAGTGTGAAAATGCACGAAAAATGTTTTATTAATTGAAATAACTTGGTAATGAAATTGAAATGAGTTCTATTAAGCAGAAGTCAATGATCTATGTTTGAAATCATAAAGCTGAAGTAATTAATTATAATCATTTTATTTAATTAGTACTCCAAGGCAGTATTTTTTAATGCCATTATTTTGTTTTAAGCTCTTCGCAAAACAATGATGCGCTCTTCAGCAAGTAAATTGTGGCATGTGATTTTAAAATCAATTAATTAAATACAAGAACAAAGCAGTATTGGATCATTTGAATTAAATAATACTGAAAAATTACGTAACCATGTGAAAATTAATCGTTTTCCTTTACCTTTTATCACTAAAGAAAAATATTAAATATCTACGCCCATATTAATAAAGATGGTTTAGTGGAGGTTTATGGTTGAGTCTTGGACTAATGTCGTTTTTATTTGGCAATCCGGAAGGCTTTTGGACTCTTCTGAAAGTGTTCACTTGGGAAAAAATGACAGTTCTGTTTGTGAAAAGAAGAGTAATTTGCTTCTGGAATCGAAACCAGAAGCACTCACACATTCATATAGTTAAACGTCAAACTCAACAGCTGTGATTTTTTGTATGCTAATTGTGCGAAGTGTATCATCTTTCAACAAACACTTTTTCTTGATTTTCATTATTGTCCATATTTGATGTTTCACATAATACGATCACAAAAAACTTCAGAATCCTCAGAATCAAAAAAAGTGTTCAGTTGGGATTCCGGATCGGAGAGAGATCCGGATTGCCAAATAAAAATGACATAAGTGCCAAATTTCATTAATAAAACAAATTTTCTGATAAGTGACGTTTACTAATTATTACTTAGCTAAACTACCGAAGAAGATGGTTAACAAAAAAGGAATAAGAAATATTGTCAAACTTGTTTTGTTTTATCAAAAAATTAAACAAAAGTGAGAATAATAATAATGGCTCATAGATTTAACGATTTTATAAACCGTCTGACAAGAAAACCAACAATTTATAAACACCGATATGATTCAATGAAAGAGCTAGCTGAAGAGGAATTCCGAAAGTAATATAGGTTTTCCAAGAAAAACATGGAAAAACTTGTAGCTTTTGTTGAGGAAGACATAAAAGCAGATAGAAGAGATATGATACTCGTATGATACATATAAACATAATCATAAATAACATTGGCGCAAAATTTTAATTGAATTAGTACGATGCTAAAGCTGTTTTAGTATGATACTAGGTTAATACAACGAATTTGCAAATTTTAATCGGATATAGCATCATACTTTCTCTACCCTTTTATTAAAGTTAAAATCATCGAACACCTACTTTATTTGTTAAGTATCGTGCTAGCTTCATATGACTCTTTGACATTTGCAAACGTCAAAAAAGGTTCGTGTACTTACTTTTTTACACGAAATGTCATTGTTTTAGGTGTGTTCAGAAGCAATTTATTAAGAAAATTCTTTTAGTACGATACTAGTTAGAAAATGTTTAAAATTAAGAATGAGTTAGTAAACTACTATAAAGTTACCAAATTGTTAAGTAGTATCATACTAATACCTTAATAATAGGCTGTTTAAAATTTTGCGCCATTGTTGATTTAAGGTTCAAGGCGATTGTGGTGATATCCATGACTTTAGTCGGTCCACATTGAGCATCGTTGCTTCACGAGTTACCTAAGCAAGACAGTTTATTAAAATGCCCCAAACAGTTTCCGAGCATATAAGAACGATGGAAGAATTTAAGGTCATATACATGGATTTCCACAAGTCATAGGTACAATTGAATGAAGCCATATTAAGATGCAGTGAAGTTGGGCATTTCTTACAATACTCATTGTCGCTGTTGCGGGGATCAGCAGGAAAAGGAAACGGTCATTCATATTTTCTGTAAATATCCTGATCTGGTCAGAATGGGAGCCCAATTATTCGGAAAGTTATTCCTCGACCACCTTAACGAACTATCTGAACTGAAGATCAAAGACGATCCTTTTCTTAACACGACTAAGTATTTCTGAGATGAACCTCGACGACTTCGAAAACGGGTAGTACTCGATCATAATACTGCAAGCTAGCGAGCTTTAGGTAGGTATCAAAACAGCGAACTCAAGCGCTAATTGGGTCACTGAGGAAGACATTACTTTTGGGGCTTTACCACTCTAAAGATCTTAAAATAAGTGAAAAACTGTATTTTAAGGCCCAAGAGTTATATCCAAATCAAAAAGTAAGTACATATGTATGTATTTGGAATCTTTCGATAAAAAATTCGAGAATTTTTTTTCTTCATACAACGACGGGACAGCCTAATGCTCATGGCCGCCATTTCTACCTACCTACCTGTTGAAGCACGTTAGGAGCCCCAAATGATAAAAAAATTAAATGTACCACTGGATCACACGTACTTGCTCTTATGTACAAGTAAAGGGTGGTTAAATTTTAAGGGCCGATGTTGATTTTGAATAAAAAAATTATTAAGGAAATTATTGTCATTTCTTTTTATTATGATAATGGTATGGTTCAATTATGTATGGAACAAAATATCGGCCAAATGGCCGCCGCAACCTCGGCGGCACACCTCCACCCGATGGTCCAAATTTTCGATGACGCTGAGGCATAATTAAGGTTCTATGCAGTTAATGTGCCGTATTATCTCATCCTTTAGCTCTTGAATTGTTGCTGGCTTATCGCGTACACCTTTTCTTTCAAATAACCCCAAAGTCCAACGGTGTCAAATCACATGATCTTGGCGGCCAATTGACATCGCCACCACGTGAGATAACACGGCCATTGAATTTGTCGCGCAAAAGAGCCATTGTTTCGTTAGCTGTGTGGCAAGTGGCACCGTCCTGTTGAAGCCACATATCGTCCACATCCATATCTTCCAATTCGGGCCATAAAAAGTTCGTTATCATCTCACGATAGCGAAGACCATTTACAGTAACTGCCTGACCGGCCTCATTTTGGAAAAAATACGTCCCGATGATTCCACCAGCCCATAAACCGCACCAAACAGTCACTCTTTGTGGGTGCATTTATTTTTCGACAATCACTCTTGGGTTATCATTCGCCCAAATGCGGCAATTCTGCTTATTGACGAATCCACTGAGATGAAAAGGTGCCTCATCACTGAAGATGATTTTCTTCGAAAATTGATCATCCACTGTTGCCATTTCTTGGCACCATTCTGACCATTGACGACGCTTGAAATAAATGGTCAAAAGGCTTTAGTTATTGAGTCAATTGTACCTTGTAAGCGTGTAAATGCAAATCTTTATGCATATTGTTCATCAACGACGAGCGTGAGAGGTGCAATTGTTGGGTACGACGACTAGTTGAGGTAGACGGCTCTTCAGCTACACTACCGCGAACAGCAGCAGACCCGGTTTGCTCAAATTTTTGCACGATTTTTCCGATTATACGCAAAATTGGACGAATAAATTGACCGAAAAAAACACGAAGTGCACGATATGCATTTTGATTTGAACGCCCATTTTCATAACAAGCCTGAATAACTTTAACGCGTTGCTCGATTGTTTATCTTTCCATGGTTCAAATTGAGTTAGTCTGAAATTGAGAAATGTTAAATGAAATGCAAAAAAAACTTGACGTTTAGGTGTGGTTCATATTCAACATCGGCCCTTAAAACTTAACCACCCTTTATATAAGGAACAAGATAGGCACAAGGTTGGTCCAAGGTTAGTATATGAGACACTTAAAAGACAACCTATGTATGTGCTCTCAGTTTTGGTTGATTAACTATTAACACCAAAAATACGAGGGCGGTCCGATAGGTACGAGTACTTAGCCTACAAAAGAAAAACAAAAATTTTGGAAAATTGGCGATATATTTCGCAACATAGGGCCTTACCAACAATCAAATTAAGAGACGACTTTAATATTTGAGTGAAATGAAGCATTATTTAATGGACTCTATATAACTGACCATATATGCTGCATTTTATTTTTTAGGTTCCATACAATAAATGGTTCATAATTTAGAGTTCACATAAATATTAAGTTCATAACATGTATGGTTAACTTTATAGAGCTCTTTAAATAATGGTCCATTTCGCTCAAATATTAAAGTCGTCTCTTAATTTGATTGTTGGTACGGCCCATAGTCTCCTTTAAGCTTGATACACTTGATCCAGCGATGCCCCAACTTCTTTAACCCATCCGAAAAATAGGTTTTCTCGAGGTCTCCAAAGTAGGCCTCCGTGGCGGCCATGACCTCCTCATTCGACTTAAATTTCTGCCCGGAGAGTGACTTTTTTCAAGTTTGCAAACCAAAAAAAAGTCGCACGGGTCCAAATCTAGAAAATACGGTGGATGGGGCAGCAGTTCGTAGGGCAATTTGACCAATTTGGCCTTTCGGTCTCACGGTTGCGCTTGTTGTACGGAGTGAGCAAACGCGGCACCCATCGCGCCGACAGTTTTCTAATGCCCAAAATTTCATGGAGGATATGACCCACTTGGTCTTTTCAGATGCCATTTGTATTAAGGTATTTATTTATTTATTTATTTATTCATCTAACAAGTACAATAGACTTTAGTAGACAATACAATAAAACATTTTACATAACTACACTAAAATTATATATATAATATTTACAATGCATTTAAAATAATAGCCTTGCATTCATTTCTAGTCATACTGAAATCTAACAACTCTTCAAATTGATTGTAACAGACTGCGGCATTATCTAAAGGATTATTTGAACCATAACTAGTAAAGTGTCTTGGTAAATAAAAGAAGGCGTTTTGTCTAAGTCTTAGGGAGCGAGAAGGAGCGTAAAAATTGAACAAAGAAAGTAAGTGTGAACAGTCTATGTGTCCACAAATTACATCTCTTGCAAACATAGCAAAATAATAAACTCTTCTTTCTTGAAGAGGTAATAATGCAATCAGTTGACATCTAATTTTATAAGTGGGCATATCTGGTTGAGAGTAGATTTTGCGAAGAGCATACTTCGTAAACCTCTTTTGAATTCTTTCGATGCGTAAAGAACCATTGCTATAATAAGGTGACCAGATTATGCAACAATATTCGAGGTTTGATCGAACCAAAGAGATAAACACAGATTTTAGGGTGTAGGGATCACTAAACTCCTTAGAGTTGCGAAAAAGAAACCCAAGCATAGCATTTGCCCTAGATATTATAAAATCCATATGCAAGGCAAAATTTAACTGGGAGTCGAAAACAACTCCCAGATCTTTTTTGACCGAAACGCGCAGAAGATCATTACTATGGATGTTATATTGAAATATAATAGGATTTTTTGACCTTGTAATGGACATGATGGAGCATTTACGTATATTAAGGTGCAAGCAGTTGATTTCACACCATTCTGATAGTCTGTCTATATCTTCTTGTAGTTGCGTACAATCAGACAATGATTGAACTGACCGAAATAGTTTAAAGTCATCTGCAAATATTAAACCAGTAGAATTTAAAATACAACTAGGTAAATCATTAATGAACAACAGGAAAAAGAGTGGCCCGAGATTGCTTCCTTGCGGCTCTCCAGAGTGATTCAAAATTACTTTAGAAATATGTGACCCAATTTTAACGTACTGTTTTCTGTTAGTTAAGTAACTCATTATCCATTTCAACAAGGTTGAGTGAAATCCAAATCTTGCTAACTTTTGTTCCAAAATATGGAATTGAACACGGTCAAATGCTTTGGCAAAATCAGTATAAACGGTGTCAATTTGAATGTGACGCTCCAAGTTACAAAGGCAGTAGTTAGTGAAGATCGCTAAATTAGTTACTGTGGACCTTCCACTTACAAACCCGTGCTGTGACTCCGATATCACACCCCGTACAACAGAGTAAATTTACTTTTAACAATAGCCTCGAAAATTTTGGGTAGCAACTGAAGCTTTGCAATGGGCCTGTAATTTTTTCAATTAGCTTCGAACCAGACTTATGAATTGGAGTTACAAAAGAGTACTTCCAGTTATCCAAAAATACACCAATTGATAAGGAGATATTAAAAATTATACGAAGAGGAGGGAGCAAATTAGATCAACAATTTTTA